>SNQJ01S0006276.1:7341-30431 GCA_010110895.2 Picea sitchensis | reverse complement strand
ACAAAAACATTTGTCCCAAAACAGAACTCAACCACCACCAAATAAATCTTTTATTAATTTTGAGAATAAGGAATAAACTCTTTTAAAATGTATATGTATTTGTGCACCAAAAAAATATTTTAAAAAAATAAGAAATATTATAACCTCTTTGAATTAACCATCTTTACAAAAAAAAAATAATAAAAAATTAAACCTCTTACAAAAAAAAATTGTGCCCAAAAATTTAAAAAATAAAAGATTTAAAATAATCTCTTTTACAATAATTCTCTCTCATGGGCATAGAGCACTAATTCTCTCCCATAAACATTAAATAACCAATCCTCTCACACGCTATTTCACAAACTTTAATAATGGATTAAGCATTTACATGAATGATAAGCCGTCAGCATACTAAATGAAAGTTTATGTCCACGTTCATACATAATCCACGCACTTCTACTCAAAAGCTCCACGCTAAATAGGAATTTTATAACCAGTTTCAAAATGCCAAACTCACCAGTGGCATGCTGCAGCCTTGCACGACTATTGATAGATCTTGCCCACACAAACCACACAGATCTATGTTCCAACACTGTTATTCCAATCACCAATCTACACTCCAACGCTCTTATGCAATGCATGTACAGAACAGGCCGTCCACACCAAACCTTCGTTCGACGCTTCATTTTGCCATTTACCAGCAGCAAATGCACACGGCAGCAATTACACCAGTCCACACTAAACCAATCAGCACACACCTCTTTTCCAAATGGATGCAACAGCCATCCACGCTCTTCCCACATACATAAAATTATTTTCTATGGCCTTGCTCACGCTATCCTCCCACGCTTTGATTGGACAGTGATAATACCTCAGGACAGTGATAATACCTCACAGTTACAGTAATATGAGCAACTTAGACTATGATACCAAATGAAGAATTACACCAACAAATTAACTGACCAAAAAATATTCAACATTAATGCACACCCAGCTCAAACATTCTCATTATCAATCTGGAGTCAACCATCTCCTATAATCTCTCAACAATCACTCCTTAGTTCACTCAACAATCTCTCCACAAATCTCTCAAGCATATTTCTCTAACTCTAATCAGACCTTTCCAGATATAACCACTAGCACAAATTAATCTAGAATATTTCAAATGCATTATTGTTCCAAAATAATTGGCAATTTAGTGTTAGAGAGTGTTGAGGAGTGAAGGAGATGGTAAAATCTTGGAGATGATAATGTTGAGCTTCCCTTGTGTATCAAACCTTTGAAGATTAATGAAGGATGAGCTATCGGTGCTTTATAGTATGGTTATTTTTATGTTATTCATTTGTTGTTGATCTAATATAAGAACTTCTTGCTTTCACTCTAACATAATGGCCTAGTAATGAGAAACATTATTCTTCTAGGAATAAGCAATATTAGGAGTTTTCCCTCTAGTTTTATTTGCTATTTTATTTATGCTCTTATTGTCTTTCTTCTATCATATTTAGTCATTGATTGGTAAATGATTCACCTAATAAACAACACATTTAAATTGAGTTGATGTGTGGCAAATTAAGCCCTCCCATGCTAGTTTCCATATCATAGTTTTAAGCAAGTATCTTAAGTTTCAACGTACCAAATGAGTTCACTTTACCTTAAGATCACAATTAGTTGATAAAAGTATCAAACTAGATCTTTTATCTAACTTATTGGTGGAAGGGGTCAAATTAGTCATTTGACCTCATAGCCTACCTCAAAGTATTTGATGATGACAAACAAGTCTACTCATTTTGCAATGTCTCATGACTCCATTAACCCCTTAGATTAATAGGCACTAGTCCCTCATCATTTTGTTCCCTTGTTTCCCTCCATTTCCATTCCCTTTTCCTTACATATCCCTTTCCTTATTTCCATTTCCTTTCATATATAGAACAACAACAATACATTTTATTCAGGTTTACTCTTTCTATATCACCTAAGACCCCACCCCATAGCCTTAGCAATCTTATTTAGGGTAACCCCCTTGAGTAGGAGAAGAGCCAACCTAAAGTGAGAGGAAGAGCTATTGTGGTGATAGTGGGCAGCCTTCCTAAGTTGCACAAGACTAGCCCATTGACACTTGAAACTTTACACCATCTGAGGGTGCTAGAGTTTGTTATAACATGACCTAATTAGTTTGAACCAACCAGTGCAAACTAGAACAGATGGTTCTTGTTATCAAGCAGTTTGTAGTTAGGATAATGGATGGATGAAAAGAGGTCAAATTGGCGTAACTGAACCAATCCCACCACTGTCACCTCAATGGGAAGGTTCTTTCTATGTAGGGAGGTAAGGCCCAGGGGAGACGTCCTCGGTGACCTGGGGTTTTGAGAAGACAAAGGTTTAGCAAGGCTAAGTGGTAATAATCCGCTTCACAAGTCACCACCTGATAAGAAAGTCCTGGCTAAATAGCCAATAATGATAACCAAAAGTAATAACCAAGAAGGATACATGCCTGAGACAAAGCAACAAAGAAACTACATACATGCAAGCTTGCTTGTTGGTTAGTACTTCATATAATCAAATGAATTTTCTGATGATGAGCAATTTAGCAATAATATTGACGAAGTAAATCAATGTTTGTACAATAGCAATGATTACAATATTACTTCTCAATAAATGCTAAAGAAACTTGGCATTCAATGTAACAATATCAACACTTCATAAACAATGCCTTAACCAACCATTCAATTGCTTTATAAGTAAAACGAAAGTTGCACAAAAGGTGTTTATAGCACAAGAAGGTGACGACAACAATAGGGTTAATAGGGTTAGTCTAGGTTAGGGTTAGTAAGAGTTAGGGTTTGTTCAAAGTATTAGAAGTTTGTATGATCAAGTTACTCAACACACAAGGCCTTAAATCAATGCACTACTAGGGTAAATGGAGTCAAAAGAGGACGCAAAGGCTGAAGGACTAAGTGATAGTGAAACCAAAGACAAGAGGGTAAAGTGTTGAGGCATTATTAAAACAAGGCTTCAACAACAAAACCCTAGGGTAGAGAGGCTCACTTTGGTGTAGAAACCCTAGGCCTCAATGCTCTCTCCTCCTTTAGCTTAATGGAAAAAAACAACTAGCTCAACAAATGATTGATCTAAGACAAGAGGGATTGTGAGTGACGTGTTGCTAAAGCAAGGCTCCACTAGACAAACCCTAGGGAAAAACGGCTCACCAGGTGTAGGCTACCCTAGGCCTTGGTGTGTCTCTCTCCTTCTTAGCTCAACAAGAATAAAACGGCTAGGCTAGAATATAAGAATAGAGTGTTGCTAAGGCAAGGCTCTATCTTACTTCAGCAAATAAAATGCCTTAAAATCTTAGTAGGGACATGAGACAAGGACATTAACTAGTGCTTGTCACCTAGGGTTTGATTCAGCAAAATATAATAACATATGCAAGTAAATAAAACTAAAACCATTCAATTAAGAAGTGTTTGCAAAAATTCACTTATATAAACCAAGAAACCATGTAGCAAAACCCTAGTTGTAACACCTTCCACCAAGAGAAATGCCAAAAATGCCAAGTAAAATCTTCCTTCAACAAGTGTGCCTCAAAATTTCAGCCAATAACCCTAAGAAGGGTGCAAATTTCAGACCTCACTAATGAGTGAGTGAAATATGATCATAAAATGAGAGTGAAACCCTCAATATATAGTGTACCAATGACCTAAATTACATTTTAGGTCATTAAAACGTCAACAAGGCCAAAATACCAAAATCATATTGTTTTACATTAAATGCTTGAATTAAACCCTAATCAAACAATAGAGAGACGTCATCCCCTTCCTAGGGTGACATTAGCCCCTTTTAGGACAAATGCAGCCTCCTTGACTGAAACGTTAGCCCTCCTTGGGCTTCTCCATGCTGCCACATGTGCCAAAACTTCCAAAGTTGCCTCCCAAAACGTCCATACTATTGGGTGACATCATGGGCACCCTAGGAGATGTCTTAGGCCTTCCAAGGCCAGTGTTCCTGTGGAGAGGGCTCAACCCCCCTAGGTACAAGTCTGCTCAGATGCTTCTGGTGGATTCTTCTGTGCTTCCATGGCACAAACACTTTGCCCTGTCTCTGCCTCTTGTTGGGGTCTTAGCATCTATCAGGTGGGCTCTTCAGCCCCATGGAGGTACGAATTGATCATCTCCCCATGTGTACGTGTCCAACGTGGTACCTGTCTGACGGGCATGATCCTGCACATAAACAGCTACAACCTCCATGGGCTCATAAGTCACAGATATCATAGCAATGTCAATCACATCTAATCATCAATATTTATTAAACATGTGCATAAAACCCCTTTACCCCAGTCTAGAGCTCAAAAACATTATACAAGCCTGCAATACAAGTTTGGGGGAAGTGACAAGACATCCTATTGGGATAGAGTCTACTGGAAAAGGGTTGTTCCTAGAAAGGATCAAATCCAAGTCATGCAAGTGGGTGAGTGGATGGAGATGCTTGGGAAAAAGGTGCAGTGATAGTAGGGATGGCTTATCGATGGATGCCCATGTGGAGGGTGAGTTGTACCTGTCATGGATGCAATGTTTCCGAGCCCATTCATGCCTTTTATCTTCATTATTTTTCTTCCAAGATACTAGTGAAAGGACATTGCCCTGGCTTGGTGACCAGTGGTGGCAATGTTAGCCACAAGCATTTCACAAAAATGAGAAGGGTGACTCATGATGAGACCCCCTTTCTCTTGGCTATGCCACCAACAGCCACTACCCTAGCATGGTGACCAGATGCTGGTAGTGTCATACCGCTAGATGCCCATGGACCTAATAGGTTGGCTCGTGATGAGACCCCCTATCCTATAACCAAGTCTTGTTTTGATTGTTTTTTATCTTTTTATTGCTTTTTCTTTCAAGGAGCTAGTCAAGGGACATTGCCCTGGCTCTTGGTGACTATAGGTGGCAATGTTACCCACAAGTACTTTCACGAAAATGAGAAGGTTAGCTCATGATGAGATCCCCTTTCTCTTGGCCATGCAACCAAGAGCCACTACCCTGGCGTGGTAACCAGCTACTAGTAGTGTCATATCATTAGGCACCCATGGACCTAATAGGTTGACTCATGGTGAGATCCCCTACCCCTCAACTAGGCCTTGATTTATTTTGTACGGGTCCCTCTATTTATTGCTGAGAAGAATTGTTTTATTTCTTTCTTGGGGATCCCTGGGCGAAGCATCTTGAGGTTTTATTCTTAAGATTTTATTGTCATCTTCTTTTACCCCCAGGCCCTTTAGCCCATTCTTCCCACAAGGTAAGGTACAACCCCTAAATGATTGGCCAACCCTATGCCCAGACCAGTGTAATGGGATGGGTGAGTGGGAAATAAGGTAGAAAATGGTAAGTATGACGGGAACAGACAATGGATTTTCATAAATCCCCCCAGTGGCAACTCAAAACCTATGGACACAAGCTTGCTAGGGCATCTTGTTATTCCCCTCAGACATGGTTAAGTGGACAAGTATAAGATCCAAGCACCCATTAGAAACAAAAGGAATTAAATGCACATATTCAAAGGTTTCGAGGATCAGAGTGACACATACCATGATACCCGGACTTATTACCTCATGGAGAAAGAACCATCTCTGATACAGGACCAAGCTGAAGGTGATGGATGTTGCAGTTGTTGGCAAAGTAGAGGTGTTGAAAGGGAGAAAATATGGGCCCTCCAGGGCCATGCTTAAGTCGATTTGGCTCTCGGTACTCCATGTCTAGGACCTGTGGGCCTCAAGACATAATCTCCTAGTTATCCCTAAAAGTGAGGATAACATCTGGCTCCAACTCAGGGACATGTGCTCACCGTAGAGCACATGAGAACCTCAACATCTCTGGCATAACCTGTTACCTGCTTGATCTCAATAGCAACTATTAGTAACTGATTGGGGTGGTGATACCACCCCAGCATATATATATAAGACTGAAATAAAGCAATCATAAGTGTGAATGTAAAAGAAAACTACTCTAGCATGCAATGAAGACGGTATAGTACAATGAATGCAAAAATGCCTACCTACTTACCTGCACTTACCTGTCATGTTGTTGGTGGATAGTAACGCTTGATGTGTAAAGAGTTTACTGGCAGCCTCAGGGCCTCTCCCTCCATGGTGCCCAGGTTGAAAGAGTTTGTACCTGCATGACTCATGATCTTATAAGGACCTGTCCATAAACCATCCAATTTTTTGTGCATACCAGGTTTCTCCTTTCTCTTATCTCACAGCAATACGAGATCTCCCTTAGTGAAGTTTCTTTCCTTTTCTTTGTGATCAAACATATTATTTATCTTCTCCTAGTTTCTTCCCATTTGACCAAGGGAATTTCTTCTAGATTCATCTAACTCTATCAATTGGTTAATTCGCCCTTGGATTGCTTCCTCATTTGTAGCATACTGTTGAGCAAAACAAAGGATGGGAATTTGGAGGTTTAAAGGAAGTTTTGCCTCTAGTCCATATACTAGCTCAAAAGGATTCTTTCCCTTCAAGGTCTTTGTTGTTATTCGATCTGCCCACAAAGCGTACTTGATTTTGTTATCCCAAGACTTCTTATTTTCCCCCACGACCTTTTTGATAATATTCATAAGGTTCTTATTGCTAGACTATGCTAATTCGTTACCTTGCGGATAGTAGTTGGAGGAATGGGATAGGACAGTGCCACACTTGAAGAAAAATTCGACTAGTGCGTGTGAACTAAAAGCCTTGGCATTGTCTGTAGTAATTTTGGAAGGGACATTGAACCTAGTTATGATCCGTTCTTCCAAAAAATTCATGACTACCTCATTGGTGGCTTTCTTTGTGGGGATGGACTCTACCCATCTAGTAAAATAGTTTGTGGCTGTTCGGATCCACCGGTAGCCATTTCTCCAATTATCCTTAAACTCCCCAATGAAATCTAAACCCCATTGTTGAAAAGGTGCTTCCACTACTACGGGTTTTAAAGGTTGTGCTGGGAGTTTTGGTTTAGCAGAGAAGTATTGGTAGGGCTGGAAAGATCGGACATATCGATGAGTATTGCAAAAGAGTGTTGGCCAATAATATCCAGCCCTCAGGATCTTGTGGGCAGTAGTACGAGCTGCGAAATGTCCACCACAAAATCCGGAGTGTAATTCCTTCAATAATTTCCCTACTTCTTCCTGGTTAACACATCTAAGGAGCACCCAATTAGGAATTTTCCAACCAAGGCCATCTTTAGTCAAAGAGTATTTCATAGCCTTAAGTCTCAAAGCCATTCTTTTGTAGTCCACTAGGTGATCAGGGCATGATAAATTCTTAAGGTAATAGATGATATCAGAATACCACTCATCATGTTCTAATTCACTGACCACTACATTTATATGTTCACTCTCTCCCACATGTATGGCCTCTTGGTTGCTCTCGGTTAGCATCTAGGCTAGACCTTGTCCCTTTATTATCTCTAAGTCATACTCTTGGATTTTGGAGACCCACTTCCCCCTAGTACCCATACAATCTTGTTGTGATAAAACATCTTTTACTGTCGGGTAGGGGACATAAGCCTTGATTTTATTGTAGCCAATGTAGTTTCTAAAGTGCTTGAGGGATTTCACCAAGGCATACGCTTGCTTCTCAGTGATGGAATAATTCAATTCTGGGTCTCTAAGGACTTTACTTATGAAATCCATGGGGTGTTCATAATCAGCAGTGTCCTTTTGCAGCAAAACACCCACTACGGTATCCTGGGAGGCAAACGAGAATATTATGAAATCTCGTGAATAATCAGGGTTGATCAAGACTGGGGCTTGGGAGATAGAATCCTTTATATCTTCAAAAGATTTGATGGTTTTATCATCCCACCTGAAGGCAACGTCCTTTTTTAGAAAAGCGCTCATGGGTTTTATCCTTTCGGCAAAGTTTGGGACAAATCTTCGAATGAAGTTGATCTTTCCGAAAAAGGATTGTAAAGACTTTTTTTTTATTGGGGGATGGACATATTTTATCGATTGGACCCTTTCAGGGTCTATGGAGTCTCCCCCTTTTGAAGCCACATGACCTAAAAATTTTCCCTCATCGATTCCAAAAATAGACTTCTTAGGATTCAGAGAGATACCATACTTCCTACATCGCTTGAAGACAATCCTGAGGTGTGAAAGGTGGTCTTTCCTATCCTTTGATACAACTGTGAGATCATACTGGTAAATCTCTATGATTTTTTGTATAAGATCCCTAAAGGCAAAGTCCATTGCTCTATGGAAGGTAGCACCGACGTTCATAAGACCAAACAGCATTCTTAAGTACATAAAGGTTCCCCATGGCGTAGTAAATGTTGTTTTAAGCTAGTCTTCTCTCTTGAGCAAGACTTGGTTGTATCCGAAAAATCCATCCAACACGGACATCATCCCTGCCCATGTAACCCTTTGTAGTAGATGCTCCATGTTCGGGAGGGGGTAGTTGTCTTTCAATGATAACTGGTTAAGGTTGTGGAAATCAACACAGGCGTATGTCACCGGTTTTCTTTTGGACAACCACCAAATTTGACATCCAAGAGGAATATCTAATGGGAGCTATGATACCAGCATCAATCATCTTTTGGAGTTCATTTTGTATTTGGCTTGCTAACTTTGGGTTGATATGTCTTATCTTTTGTCGGAAAGGTTTGGCTCCTTCTACTAGTGTTATAGCGTGTTGGATGGCATCTCCCCTATAGGCCTTTAATTCATTATAGTTCCAGGTAAAAGTGTCCTTGAATTCTCTAATGAGGGCTAGTATTTCCAACCTTTCCTTCTCAGTGGTTCCTTTCCCTATTTTAACCATTCTTGGATCTATTTTTGTACTGATATTGAACTCTAGGGCTTCATCTACTTGTTTGCTAGGCTTCTTTCTTTTGAAGACATCATGTCTATCAAAGAGGCTTTCCAAAGGGATGCAGCCTTTGGGCAAGGTGTTGTTTTGAAGGTTTATAACTTCCAAGTTCTTGGAGTCAGCAAGGAAATTTACTTGTGAATAGGTGAATTCTTTGTTGTTCTCCATAAACCTGATGATCTGGTCATCGTCTTCGAAAACTTGCCAATGTTCAAAGTTATCGGGGATAAAAGGTCTAAAGAGGAATTCCATTTTGCATAGGTCTCAAAGTGGACCATCACAAGGTTGTAAGGTGGAAGCAGAAACGTCCAAGGCATCTGCCACATGGTTATCATCTCGAGGAATGGCTTCAATTGAAACTATTTTAAAGGATTTTGAAAGGGATTTTGCAAAGTCTCGATACTTCTTCAACTTCTCATTCTTTGTAGCAAATTTTAGCAACACCTGTGATACTATGAGGTATGAATCCCCTTTTACCCTTAAGTACGCGACACCTTTGTCAATTGCTAAGTTGAGGCCTGGGATCAAAGCTTCATATTCAGCGATGTTGTTTGTGCAATGGTATTCTAGCCTATAAGAGCAGTAGAAGGCCTCACGGGAAGGAGTTGTCAGGACAATTCCAACACCTGATTCGGAACTTGAGTGAGATCCATCAAACTCTAGAGTCCAAATTCCTTTAGGTATTTCGATAATGTCGACCCCTAAACTTCCTCCTTGGACAAACCAATTATCGATGTTGTTGTTAATACATAGGATTTGATCGCTTGACTCATCAAGGGTTTCAACTAGGGACCCTACAAGGGGTTCTCTGTGGAGGGTGAAGAATCCTCCTTCAGGGTGAGGGATAATTGCTTTGGACTCTTGGTCTTGAAAACTTCCAATTAGGTGCTTTATGAGGTCCTTGTGGAAAATGATACCCCAATTGTTTAGAGCATCCACCACCATCACATCTATATAAAAAGGAGCACTAGGGCAAGAGTTAAAAGCAAATTTTAGATCCTTGATAACTCCCTTTGCAAAACCCCCTTGAGCATTTGGTTGTGAAAGGCTCAGGCCCAATTGGTGCATGATTTCCTCAGTCATAATGTTGGTTGTAGCGTTTGGATGAAGAACACAATTGTGGAGGAGGGAGTCATTGACCTGGAGAGTGATGTAAAAAGGTGTGACCTCACCATACTTTGATCCAGCGTTCTCCACCTGGTGGAAAAAACGAGGAACTTCTTCAAAAAGACCATCTTTGTATATTTGTAGCAAGGAAGCTTCAATATCTTCTCTTTTGTGTGGAAAAAGGTCCTGAACGTTTTCTACTTCCATGAGAGGTTTTAAAAGAGGAACATCTTGCACATTGGTATGAGAAGTGCTCCATTTCTTCTTGAGAACCATGGGTTTCACTTCAAATATTTCTAGAAGGTTAGGTTCAGTAGTGTCTTCGTCACTAGATCTCCAGGGGTTGCTATTGTGCGAGAAGTCAACTTGATGGATGTAGTCTTCGAACTCAAGGTTCTTCTCAATTGGGTAAGCGAAGTCTTGTGCTTCTTCTAAGGTTGAGGGTGACCGGTCGTTGAGGGTAAACTGCAACATTCCTTCCAATGAGTTCAAGTAGTGCTGGAGGATAGCTTCCTCTGAGTTTAGGTTGGGTCGGATTTTCTTAAAAAGAATATTGAATCTATCATTGAAATCCCTAATGCTTTCGTTGGACCCTTTGCAAACATCAATGTACATAGAGTACAAGGATTGTGTGTTTTCTTGATTACACCACCTTATTCTAAAGGCTTTCTCAAGTTCTTCAGGAGTTTTTATACTTCCTTTTGGGTAAGACTCAATCCAGGTTTTGGATTCCCCAATGAGAGAGCTTGCAAAAAGCCTCATAAAGATATTAGGGTGCTCTTGACCGGTTTGATGAAACTCAAAACTTTCACAAAATTAGGTCCAATGTGAGTTGTCAGAGGGTACTCCTTTTCCTGAGAAACTTGGTATCCATGATTTGATCCCCTTTGGTAGGTCATGTAATCCCCCTTGGATGTTAACTAGGTCAAAAGAACTAAAGAGTTTTTTGGGTGGCCATCTAGGAGAACTTACAGAAGTAATAGGTTTTGTGGGGGTAGTGAAAACCACAGTAGAAAGAGGTAAGTACTGACGCCCGCTACGAGTCATCATTTTTGGAGTCGCTAGATAATTTGCTTGAAACTATCAAAAGAAAAGGGAAAACACCCTAAGTGGAGTTGCTAGGTAATATTGTAAGATAAAGACTCTAGAGGCAAGGCTTACCAAAAAGTGTCGTCTAGAGGAGAATTGACTAAATGTTCCCTGGCAACGGTGCTAAAATGTTATCGCGCAGTTTGTAGTTAGGATAATGGATAAGGCCCAATGGGAAGGTTCTTTCTATTTAGGGGGGTAAGGCCCAGGGGAGACGTCCCCGGTAACCTGGGGTTTTGAGAAGGCAAAGGTTTAGCAAGGCTAAGTGGTAATAATCCCCCTCACAAGTCACCACCTGATCAAAAAGCCATGGCTAAATAAGCAATAAAGATAACCGGAAGTAATAACCAAAAAGGATACATGCCCGAGACAAAGCAACAAAGAAACTACATGTGCAAGCTTGCTTGCTGGTTAGTACTTCATATAATCAAATGACTTCTCTGATGATTAGCAATTGAGCAATAATATTGACGAAGTAAATCAATGTTTGTACAATAGCAATGATTACAATATCACTTCTTAGTAAATGCTAAAGAAACTTGGCATTCAATGTAACAATATCAACACTTCATAAGCAATGCCTTAACCAAACATGCAATCACTTTATAAGTAAAACGAAAGTTGCACAAAAGGTGTTTATAGCACAAGAAGGTGACGACAACAATAGGGTTAATAGGGTTAGTCTAGGCTAGGGTTAGTAAGAGTTAGAGTTTGTTCAAAGTATTGGAAGTTTGTATGATCAAGTTACTCAACACACAAGGCCTTAGATCAGTGCGTTGCTAGGGTAAATGGAGTCAAAAGACGACGCAAAGGCTGAAGGACTAAGTGAAAAGTGTTGAGGTGATGCTAAAGCAATGCCTCAACAATGAAACCCTAGGGGAGAGAGGCTCAATTTGGTGTAGAAACCCTAGGCCTCGATGCTCTCTCCTCCTTTAGCTTAATGGAAAAAAACGGCTAGCTCAACAAATGATTGATCTAAGACAAGAGGGTTTGTGAGTGATATGTTGCTAAAGCAAGGCTCCACTAAACAAATCCTAGGGAAAAATGACTCACCAGGTGTAGGCTACCATAGGCCTTGGTGCATCTCTCTCCTTCTTAGCTCAAAAAGAATAAAACGGCTAGATTAGAAGATAAGAATAGAGTGTTGCTAAGGCAAGGCTCTATCTTACTTCAGAAAATAAAATGGCTTAAAATCTTGGTAGGGACATGAGACAAGGACATTAACTAGTGCTCGTCACCTAGGGTTTGATTCAACAAAATATAATAACATATGAAAGTAAATAAAACTAAAACCATTCAATTAAGAAGTGTTTGCAGAAATTCACTTACATAAACCAAGAAACCATGTAGCAAAACCCTAGTTGTAACACCTTCCACCAAGAGAAATGCCAAAAATGCCAAGTAAAATCTTCCTTCAACAAGTGCGCCTCAAAATTTCAGCCAATAACCCTAAGAAGGGTGCAAATTTCAGACCTCACTAATGAGTGAGTGAAAGATGATCATAAAATGAGAGTGAAAACCCTCAATATATAGTGTACCAATGACCTAAATTATATTTTAGGTCATTAAAGGCCGACAAGGTCAAAATACCAAAATCATATTGTTTTACATTAAATGCTAAAATTAAAACCCTAATCAAGCAATAGAGAGACGTCATCCCCTTCCTAGGGTGACGTTAGCCCCTTTTAGGGCAAATGCAGCCTCCTTGAGTGAAACGTTAGCCCTCCTTGGGCTTCTCCATGCTACCACACGTGCTAAAACTGCCAGAGTTGCCTCCCAAAATGTCCATATTGTTGGGTGATGTCATGGGCATCCTGGGAGACGCCCTAGGCCTTCCAAGGCCAACATTCCTTTGGAGAGGGCTCAACCCTCCTAGGTACAAGTCTGCTCAGCTTCCTCTGGTGGATTCTTCTGATCTTCCCTGGCACAAACGCTCTGCCCTATCTCTACTTCTTGTTGGGGTCTCAGCATCCATCGAGTGGCCTCTTCAGCCCCATGGAGGTCTGAACTGGTCATCTCCCCATGTGTACCTATCCAACGTGGTACCTATCCATCGGGCATGATCCTACACATCAACAGCTACGCCCTCCATGGGCTCATAAGTCACAGAGATCATAGCAATGTCAATCACATCTAATCATCAATATTTATTAAATATGTGCATAAAACCCCTTTACCCCAATCTAGTGCTCAAAGACATTATACAAGCCTGCAATACAAGTTTGGGGGAAGTGACAGGACGTCCTATTGNAACCATGTAGCAAAACCCTAGTTGTAACACCTTCCACCAAGAGAAATGCCAAAAATGCCAAGTAAAATCTTCCTTCAACAAGTGCGCCTCAAAATTTCAGCCAATAACCCTAAGAAGGGTGCAAATTTCAGACCTCACTAATGAGTGAGTGAAAGATGATCATAAAATGAGAGTGAAAACCCTCAATATATAGTGTACCAATGACCTAAATTATATTTTAGGTCATTAAAGGCCGACAAGGTCAAAATACCAAAATCATATTGTTTTACATTAAATGCTAAAATTAAAACCCTAATCAAGCAATAGAGAGACGTCATCCCCTTCCTAGGGTGACGTTAGCCCCTTTTAGGGCAAATGCAGCCTCCTTGAGTGAAACGTTAGCCCTCCTTGGGCTTCTCCATGCTACCACACGTGCTAAAACTGCCAGAGTTGCCTCCCAAAATGTCCATATTGTTGGGTGATGTCATGGGCATCCTGGGAGACGCCCTAGGCCTTCCAAGGCCAACATTCCTTTGGAGAGGGCTCAACCCTCCTAGGTACAAGTCTGCTCAGCTTCCTCTGGTGGATTCTTCTGATCTTCCCTGGCACAAACGCTCTGCCCTATCTCTACTTCTTGTTGGGGTCTCAGCATCCATCGAGTGGCCTCTTCAGCCCCATGGAGGTCTGAACTGGTCATCTCCCCATGTGTACCTATCCAACGTGGTACCTATCCATCGGGCATGATCCTACACATCAACAGCTACGCCCTCCATGGGCTCATAAGTCACAGAGATCATAGCAATGTCAATCACATCTAATCATCAATATTTATTAAATATGTGCATAAAACCCCTTTACCCCAATCTAGTGCTCAAAGACATTATACAAGCCTGCAATACAAGTTTGGGGGAAGTGACAGGACGTCCTATTGAGCTAGTGTCTACTGGAAAAGGGTTGTTCCTGGAAAGGATCAAATCCAATTCATGCAAGTGGGTGAGGTGGATGGGGATGCTTGGGCAAAAGGTGCAGTGATAGCAGGGATGGCTTATCGGTGGATGCCCCTATGGAGGGTGAGTTTCACCTGTCATGGATGCAATGTTTCCAAGCCCATTCATGTCTTTTATCTTCATTCTTTTTCTTTGAAGATACTAGTGAAAGGACACTACCCTGGCTTGGTGACCAGTGGTGGCAATGTTAGCCACAAGCATTTCATGGAAATGAGAAGGTTGGCTCGTGATGAGACCCCCTTTCTCTTGGCTATGCCACCAAGAGCCACTACCCTAGCATGGTGACCAGATGTTGGTAGTGTCATACCGCTAGATTCCCATGGACCTAATAGGTTGGCTTGTGATGAGACCCCCTATCCTCTAACCAGGTCTTGTCTTTATTGTTTTTTCTTTCGAGCTAGTCAAGGGACACTACCCTAGCTTGGTGACCAGAGGTGGCAATGTTACCCACAAGTACTTTCACACAAATGAGAAGGTTGGCTCGTGATGAGACCCCTTTCTCTTGGCCATGCAACCAAGAGCCACTACCCTGGTGTGGTAACCAGCTGCTAGTAGTGTCATATCATTAAGCACCCATGGACCTAATAGGTTGGCTCGTGATGAGACCCCCTACCCCTCAACTAGGCCTTGATTTATTTTTTACAGGTCCCTCTCTTTCTTGCTGAGAAGCTTTTTTTTATTTCTTTCTCGGGGATCCCTGGGCAAAGCATCTCGAGGTTTTATTCTTAGGCTTTTATTGTCAACTACTTTTACCCCCCAGGCCCTTTAGCACATTCTTCCCACAAGGTAAGGTACAACCCCTAAATGATTGGCCAACCCTATGCCCAGACCAGTGTAATGGGATGGGTGAGTGGGAAATAAGGTGGAAAATGGTAAGTATGACGGGAACGGACGATGGCTTTTCAGAAATTCCCCCAGTGGCAACTCAAAACCTATGGACACAAGCTTTCTAGGGCAACATGTTATTCCCCCCAGACATGGTCAAGTGGACAAGTATAAGATCCAAGCACTTGTTAGAAACAAAAGAAATTAAATGCACATATTCAAAGGTTTTGAGGATCATAGTGACTTTAAATTTAAAAATAAACCTTAAGAGGTCCCCGGTGGGTGAAATAAACCATGGAATTATGCATTTAACTACTAATGACTTTAAATTTGTGACAAAGGATGTGCAACGATTCTGATTTGAAAAATCCATAATATGTGAACAAAACCCTGTAACAACTTGCTCACACATGAGTTATCACTTCAAAAGCAAATACAGAGCACGCTATTTCCCTTAATGTTAATCAAAAATCCACATAAATATTAAGAAATGCAATTAGAAAACATCTTGAGCCTAAATCCCGCATATGAGAATGAAAAATGGATAAGACAGGGTTATAGGTAAATGATAAGGGGTTAAAAAGAAGGAAAAGAAGATGTCAAATGATGGCAATTTTGTGACCCATCATCTCCCCCAAACTGTAATGTTGCATGTCCTCATGCAACCCTGCTGCTTCACGACAACCAAGCTATAAAAACACACACTGATTGATGCTTCTTTTTTTCGATGCATACCAATCAAATTTTTTCTCACTGTAATGGCTCCCCTTCAAAGCATAGATCAAGTCATGAGGTATCCTTCAAATTTGCACAAGAGAATACGGTATGTGGACACAAAACTATAATGTTGCCTTTGTTGTCAATTAAGTCTGCTTGTCGGTCTGCATATGCCCAAAGTACTTGTGTTGGTCTAAGTTGCCATGGACCACCCTACAAGAGGCAATCTGTATCAACTTGATGGATCCACAACAACTAATAAATGGCCTATTTATGAGCACAACATGCCAGAAGGAGGTTTGAAACATGAGTGTTCTAAGATTTGTATTTGTGGCTGCCAATGAAGAGGCTAGTAGCATAATTGATTCTTAAATACTCTATTGGCATTATATGTGGTGCACAGCATCCTATGAATTATGAATTTCACACCACAACAAGTGCCTTTGTAAAATGTACACAACATGCAAGAAATGATTTGCAATCCTCATACCATATGTATCCTCTAATGAATCTCAGCTTGATTTTTGCTTGATGGTTCTTGTGGGGTACATGTTCATTTCCTTGGCCTGTTCATATCAACTACTTATTTTTCTGTTGCTAGTTCTTATGGAGCAACAACAATGTTTTGTTTTTGTTTTTGTTTTATTGTTTTTTTCGTTGGCTCATGTTGTTGGTTCTTATGTGACAGCAACAAGGCCTTCTATTGTCTACATATTTGGCGTCTTCATCTATATCTTCAACTTTGGATCTTCAGTGTCACTGTCAAATCGTTGTCTTGGATTTTTCATATTCTCTCACCTGTGATTTGTTAGAGTAGCCAATTCTAACAAAATCACTATACTTCATATTGAGTTGGCTAGACTCAATACGTTAATTAACTTCAATAATTCCAAGACATTTTCAAGACCACTATTAACTCATAAGAACCAATGTGAATAAAGATCCACAAATTTTCATGTTGGAAGAAAACATGCACATATAAATAAAGGAAAGTTTGAAAGCCTTCTTCTTAGCCCAATGCCAATTTTTTTAGTAGAACTGCCTCCACGCATCTTTGCTAAGACGTCGGACCCACACAAACCACAACAATTAAGCACATCATTGCGTCAAATGCATTTTCTCTGAACAGGGTTTCTTGATGTTGGTTCTTGTGTAGCAGCATCAATGCTTGATGTAGCAACACTAATGTCCTTCCTTGAACAACTGTTGCTCCTCATTTCAGGACATTTAGGGAGGTGTTGGAATGGATTTAAATTGTGGAAGTGGAGTAAGACGATGTCATGGCTCAGATGAAGTGGTGAAGGTTTTAGGTTGAACAAGGACAGGGATGGTATGGGCATAACAAATGATGTCTTGGTCCTAGAAGGTAAAGCTGATGGTACCCCTCTCCCCCAAACTGAAGACTTTCCATCCTCGGAAAAATAACAATGGTAAGGAAGTAGGATAGAAAAGAAAAGAGGCTTAAGTGGTTTTCCAAATACAAATCTAAACTATTCAATGAATCTGATAAACAAAGAGAAAGAAGAAGCGTACCTGCACCTACCTAAAAATTCCATGAACTTTGCAGCAAGCATATGATTTTCTATAGCAAGTTCTTCACATGTTCCCATGGAAAAGAGCAACATCTTTGAGAATCTATACCAAGGACTATCAACAAAATCTCCTCCTAGTTTTTAGATATCTTCATGAAGCTTTGAGGAAAGACCATTTCTGCAACAGCTTACTCTGCTATAGGTTCTTGTGGGGCGACAATCTCTTCCTCTTGGAGAATTCCTTCAACTAATTTCTTTACTGTTGGTTCTTGTGTGGCAACAGTAGAGCTTTATGAGGTTGGTTCTTGTGTGGCAACCTCAGGGTTGGTAGGTGTTGGTTATTGTGTGACAACACTTACTTCTTTAGCAATCTTGTGGTTGATTCTTGTGTGACATCCACAAGGATGGTAGGTGTTGGTTCTTGTGTGACAACACCTATTACTTCTCTTATAAGCTCCCCCCTGTAGTTGGTTCTTGTGTGACAACCACAGGGATTATTGGTATTGGTTCTTGTGTAACAGTACCAATGTTCTCCTTAGAACTTTGTATTTTTTTTGTTTCTTTTGTAGCAAGGGTGGATCTGTGAAGTACTACTAAGGATGAAAACATACTGCAATGTTCATAGCACATGGTTAAACGTTTGAGAAAGAAGGAGGTGTGCTAGACAATATTAGCAGCGGGCAAATAACGAAAAAACCTTTATTGGATTGGTAGCAACAAGCTCCATTTATTCAACAACTATTGAAACTAGAGAGGTAGCTTGGCATTGTAAGTGAGCCAAATTACTTTATTGGGTGGGTCAGGAGTGGGAGGAGCAGGAAGTTATGGAGGTCTTGTGGAGGAAGGAAGTGAGCTGAAGTTGTAATGTGATAGCAGTGGTCACATGAATGATATTTTGAGGAAATTGTTGTCTTTCAAATTTAACCACATAGGCAAAGAAAACTTTACTAACTTTAGTAGGCAATTAGCTTTGAGTTGGGAAGAAGAAAATGGATGGGCATAGGTCTTCTTGAAGGGGTCTCATGCAATAATGGCATTAGTGATGTAGCATGGAGCTCGACTTCTATATCATTGGTCTTCCGTTTGAAAATCAATTCTTCAATAGTATTGTTCTCTGTCCATTTGAAAAGTCTTGATGTTGGTGTTGGTCAATAGCTGAAACAATTTTGTAGCAAGTTCCTAGAAACTTGAACTTTAGACATAGCTTGTGTAAGAACTCAGCGTTGCATGATAGCACACTCGTTTTTGTGTCTTGGTGACATGCCCATTTCATGAAATTTTGTCTTTGAAAATCAACTCATTCTCATGGATTGATCTCCATGATCCTTCTTTGACCTGCAAAAAACTAGAATTTTGCTTGCTACACAAGGTGAGATTATGGACAAAAATGAATACGATGACTTTCTTCCTCCAATAAACATCAAAATGATTGCAATTAATGCATATAAAACAGATCTCTTAAAGGATTCATAAAAAAATTCATTGTTACCTGTTGAGGAGTGGTGGCCATCCTGGACTACTCAACAGTTATTCAATTATAAATTCTTTGTCTCGTGTCTAATCGGAGTGATTCCAGAGTCGAATTAAAGTATATTCATAGGGCTATCTCTAGTACAAACATGCTTGGAAATTGGTTTGAAATGATAAAAATGTTGAGCAACATGTTGTAGTACATCTCTACTCTTTATTTCCAACTTTGACCAACAGTCACGGTTTTTGGCATAACTTTTCGTTTGATAACAGATTGACTTGATTATTGGAGATGAAAGTAGATTCATGTAGGTGTCTCCAATAGAAACAAGTTTTGCAAACTTGAAGAATTGATGGGTCAAATATACCAAAGAACAGCCTTGGAAACATAGTTGTATCAGTGTAGGATAGAGAGTTAGTAATTAGGGCATAAATTTCTCGTATTATATCAGAATGAGATGATTCAAGTTGGGTTGTAAACTAAATTCATAGGAAAATACACCCTAGAAACAAGTTTTAAAGATCTATCCATTTAGTTACCGAAAATTGATTGTCCGAACTCTGTTCTCGGTGAGATCAGTGATCCCAAGTGTCACAAGAGTCTGATCAACAAGCTATTTCAAGTGATGACCCAAGTTTGTGTGCATTTTCAATGCAATGCATCCATATGCCAAAAATTGCAAATACCCAGCTCCTAAATTATGGGATATGACCCTCGCCAGATCCTATGGCTAATGCAGAAATACCTAAAGAAAGAATAAAATCAAATATCTAATTCAAAACATGGTCTAATGATAATTGGATCCTGACATAATCATCATGGGAACACAAAGTATCCCATTATCTCTGATATTGATATAATGAGAGCCTGACATAACCATCGTGGGAGCCACGAAGTGTCTCATTATTCGTGAAACAACTTCCACATTTTGCTCATGGCATTATGATTTGTGTATAATGATAGTTTAAATAGTTGATCGAGGAACACAACCATCATCAAAACATTGAGTAGTGTGCAATTGTCAATATGCTAGGATCAAAGGGTCTAGGTGTAGGGATGAGGTAATCGTTGAATTTTTGTAGGCGTGTTTTTCTCAATGTGATTCTCTTCACCAAAAATTTGACCTAGATCATAATTTGCAAGATATGATTAATTTGTTGTAAGCCAAATTTTGAATGTGCATGCCTAGGACATCAAGAATTGTAGTTTCAAAGCTATGAGAGGTCTTCCAAGCTTCATGAATTCAACAATGAAAATTGTACCTCCTTAAAGTTTAATGAAATGGTAAGAGGTTGTTTATTATAGCATCTAGTTCAAGTGTGGTATGAGAGAGAATCCATAGAGTGTCTCATCATCTAAATTACAAAATTGATATAATGAGAGTTTTCCACACTTGTCCCAGGAAACTTAGATGTTCTTCAATGCATTCCAAATAAAAGTAATGGAAGGATTATGAATTTCAGAATGCATACCTTCTTCAAATAACCTCTCCTTGATTTTTCTTCGAGTGGAATACCTCTTCCTCCTTCCAAGCTTCTTGCAAAAGAGATTAGTACCATGGGTGGCTCTTACAGGGCCACAAAAGAAAATATTATTAACTTAACTCATGCATCATATGATGATTTTAATGCACAACATCCTGAGCAAGGGATATCAGAGGGGTAGTCGACGTTTCCCTAGAGTTCCCTTCAGCTTGGTATTGCTCCTACAATGATCCTAAGGCAAAAGTCCTAATTCCTTGAGTGCCTCCCCGGCAACGGCGCCAAAATGACGAGGTGTAAATATGATTCCCAATTATTTGGTGTCACTTTGCACTCTAACACTTAATTTGTCAACCCGGGGTTCAATGTGTACTTGCGAAGCACTCGGTGCAGTATACACAGAATGAGCGATTCTACCACAGTATGCAATTTAACCAAAAGAAATCAACTAAACTAAGCAATGCATAAATCAAAAGAAAAGCATAAAAGATGAAGTCACAGTGCTTACATCCCCCAACCCTACTGGTGGTATCTCTCCGGGTTAGGTCTCTGAGCCCTCATAACCCTGCCCCTTCGTATGTTCACCTAGCAGGGGCACAAGTACAGTGATTTTATAGCACACACACACAGTCGAAAGGAACTATCTAATATATTCTAATCCACACACTAAAAGAAAACTATTATTAAATCAATGCATCAGAATCAGATCAGCAGACATTAAATTCCCAACTCATAGTTTTGTTGATGACATTCAGACATTTTTACAGATAGAAAGTGCACACCCAGATTTAATATATGACATCAAAATAAACAAAGGATGACAGCAAAATCAATAATCTGTAAGAATCTAGTCTTAACAATCCTTAGTCATCATTCTTCAGCAAATTGCAAGTGGCCATTGTGCAGCCTGCGTCCATCCTTCAACATGTATTCAACTCAAAAAGAAAATTAACATAAACTAACATCTATCTAGAAGCTAGTAACTAATAATTATATGCAGAAAATTAAACAACATAGAGTCGTACCTGTGAGTGGGGGCCCAAGCTCATAGGAAGGCATGTGCTTATACTTGACTAAATCACCGACAAAAGATCAGGTTGGCACTCATAAACAACAGTCTTGTATTAAATAAACTAACAGAGTTTTAGAATATCTATTACACAGTCGTACTCTCACCCTAGCTAGCTAATGTCCTTCATGAGAGCGCATACTCATATATATATATATATAGAGAGAGAGAGAGAGAGAGAGATACAATAAAATGATTCCCATGGCTTTAAGTATAGAGCGACAATTTCCTAAGATACTGGAAAACAGTTCAAAATAGACTTGATGCATTCGCTTGATGATTCGCCCAACTCCACGGACTTGGTATATTAGCCAATGGATTGTCCGTTTCTTCCAGATTCCACGGTTCAATGGTTAGATTACCACCTGCTTGTGTACCCGTTTCTATCTTTAGAATTTCCACGTGCTTATTGGTAAAGATGTTGAATATCACATTAAAACTCACGAGCACATGCTAAAAGTTTAATGTTAATATCATTTTAGCATTGGGACTGACATTAAGTGCTGGGACTGACATTAAGTGTTGGGACTGATGTACATTAAGTGTTGGGACTAATATTATATGTTGAATGGTGAAGGCTCACGGGCACATATTACGTATGCTGGAAGTATTTTAAATTAACCTCCTTGTTGATATATTTCCACGTTGAATAT
This sequence comes from Picea sitchensis, assembly GCA_010110895.2. Lineage (NCBI taxonomy): Eukaryota > Viridiplantae > Streptophyta > Pinopsida > Pinales > Pinaceae > Picea > Picea sitchensis. The sequence goes on along the minus strand of SNQJ01S0006276.1, from coordinate 8,429 downwards.
ATTCACATTAATTTCCCTTGTTGATATGCCTTCATTGTTCTTGAAATCCTTCATATATCTTCTAAGGAAACTTGGAATTTATTATTGACATTGTAGTGTCCGACAATGTTAAATATTAGGTGGTTCTGAGCTATTATAGGCCTAATTTTGTAGCGGGCTGCTACAGGGATTCTGCAACAAATTAATTTGAAAACATGAGAACCTCGCAACTATATCAGCTACTAATGACTTTAAATTTGTGGCAAAGGATGTGCAACGATTATGATTTGAAGAATCCATAATATGTGAACAAAACCCTGTAGTAACTTGTCCACACATGAGTTGTCACTTCAAAAGTAAATACAGAACACGCTACTTCCCCTAATGTTAATCAGAAATACACAGAAATATTAAAAAATGCAATTGGAAAACATCTTGAGCCTAAATCCCGCATATGAGAATGAAAAATGGATAAGACATGGTTATAGGTAAATGATAACGGGTTAAAAAAAAGGAAAAGAAGATGTCAAATGATGGCAATTTTGTGACTCATCACAAGCATCATCTAACATTGTATCCTTGACCTTTTTTGAAGAAGCTTGATTCGTCTTTCTCCAAAAAGACCAAAACTATGAAATAACCATGGACCTGAGCAGGCTTGACCTCCCTCGACCTCTTAAGCATGATGAATGAGGAGGCAAACCATGTATCTGCAATCTTCAACAATGATAGATGTGTGTACTTTTTATAGATTGTGAGGGCATTGGTATGGTTTTGTACAAAATTGCGGATATGACGTGCATCCTCAATAAGACTTTCTATCCATGTCACATCTGAAGCAATGGATTTAAGTGCTAAATTCAAGGAATGAACAAAGAAAGGTGTCCAAAGTATCTGTGGATATTTAGCTTCCACAACCATGCCAACAACCTTGCAAACAAGTGCATTATCTGTAATAATTTGTACACAAGAATCAACACCTACATCTTCAATAACTTTAATGAACAACTCACCCATATAGTGTGCATCCTTGTATTTTCCAAGAGCATCCACCGCTTTCAAGAAGATTGGTCCATTCAAGGAAGACACCATGAAGTTGATGAGTGGAT
>SNQJ01S0006275.1:193246-208671 GCA_010110895.2 Picea sitchensis | reverse complement strand
AAGATACAGTGCGATTCAGATGGAGGTAGTAGTTGGTGATGGTGTGTTGTGGCATACAGGAGGACTCAGTAGCACATTGGACAGTGGGCAGTTCAGTGCCTTATCATTTGAGGAGTGTGTTGTTGGGGATTCCATGGTTGACACTAGCAGTGAGAGGCATGAGGTAGCACCTTAGCAAGATTGTGATCAAGAGTCACGACATTTGATAGGACAGTTGAGAGTCGATGAGGACATGATCATGGCAGCCACTAGACGCATTGATGATACACACGCATTGGTGGCAGGATATTGTTGGAGGGCCTCGATGGAACATGATAGTTCAGATGGGGGACTTGCCATTGATGACTTCCATACACTCAGGGAGAGAGTGACTGTGATAAGGACAGACTACCAGCAGTTATTGATGGATAGGGATTATGTATTGGAGGTTGGAGAGATGTATCACAGGGCATTGAGGGAGAAGGAGATTGAGGTGGACCGACTCACTCATGAGTTGGTGAGCACACGAGGATTCTTGGAAGGCACACAGACAGCCCTTCAGGAATCAGGGTCCATATTAGAGGAGCTCCTTGAGGAGACTTGTCAGGGATCTACCACATCTATCTCAGCAAAGAGTCTGATGTTTACTTCAGCCACTTCACTAGAGGATGTTGGTGGTTTGGTAGAGGAGCGCCAGATGATGGAGGTGTGAGGGATACTGAGGATCACTGATGGTTATGGAGGGATATGACAAGGAGATGATCGAGGATGTCCAGGTGTCACAGGGACCACCATTCATGGGTAGTTCTGAGTGGTCATACACATGGGAATTCCAGAGCCAGGGGCAGTTACGAGGACACTTCCATTTGTGTTCCAGGATTGGCTGACATCCATGTAGAGGTTGATCCAGTAGTACACCTTGGATACATGATGATGCAGGAGGATATAGGAGCTTGCATGACTATACAGGGGCATATGATGATGAGAGATAGTTCACAAAAGCATGCAGAGGTGTACAGTGGGATTCAGGGGGACACATTGGATTGCAAGGAGGAGACATACTTAGTGGAGCATGGAGATTCCTCTCCCTTGCAACAATATATAGATATGGGAGATCACCTTCACAGTAGCAGCAGTTGTATGAGTGATGATGGAGGGAGAGTGATTAACCAGCAGTCTGTGGAGCTACCTATTGTTGTACCCGATGGTTGGAGTTTAGTGGTGAGTGCAGGCGATTACTCACCATGGGTGACGAGGGACGAGCTTTTGGTCAAGACCTTGGGATTGACCAAAGCATATGATACTTCCCAGTCATACAGACAGTTGCAGTTATTTCTATTAGCCTTTCTCGATACTTTCATCATTGACAACAGCACAGGGGGAGATAGACAATGGCAGGGGACTTGGAGAGTTGGTAGGCAGAGGCCACATGACAGGAGTGACTATATTACATACAGCAGGATAGGGGAGGATCATCAGAGACATACAGTTGAGGCCTTGGGCGTGATGGAGAGTATCTTCGGCCATGGGACGGAGGATACCTCAGGGGTTGATACAGATTCAGATTCCCATTGGGATGAGGATGGAGGGCTTCCGACAGTTATCAATATGGCACATCAACAGTTAGTGGGGATTGGAAGTGATGAACTTCCAAATTTGCCATGGGATCCAGGAATCCATTTGGTCGGTAGTTTGCTTCATCTTATGATGGTCAGGGTTACGCCAGTGAGCAACATACTTCACTCTTGGATTATTTTGAGAGGGCTTGTTGGGATTCGTTCTATGTGGTGAGACAGGTTCTCCCTGTTGATACTCGTGATCAAGTATGGCGATGGATTGACAGATTTTGATTCCACAGGAATACCTTTACAGGTTCATCTTCTTGATAGCAGGCCCAATCATCACAGGTATTTTAGCATGAGGATCTAGGAGTGGGGGATCCAGTACGTATACATTGGGCAGACAGTCATGATCAAAGTGGTGCAGCGTCAGCGTGATGGTCCCTTTCAGAGATTAGCATGGGACCCTGGGATTACAGGGTTGGGCATTTCATTGACAGAGGGAGGCGAGTGGATCTTTACAGGGGAAAATCACTTTGATTTTCCATTGAGCTTCAGTTTTGGGGGGAGCACGTCATTGAGGTCTTGTAGTACCTCACTGTGGCAGCAGCACATTCAATCGGAGGAGGCCATGTGGAGCTTGGTATGGTCTTGGAGGTCAGACTCATTTCTGGTGGAGACCGAGTGTTATCTTCAGGAGACTCATGGTAGTGATATCTTATAGAGTTATACCTCACAGGGCATTGCAGTTTGCATCTTGATATGGGATCCAGGTATTGGAGTGCTTGGTATTCCAGAGTCTATTGGAGTTGAGATCAGAGTGGAGCGGTTGCTTGAGGAGTTGACTGAGGATCTATTGCGCATGATCATTCTACTCATCAAAAGCATTTGGGTGTCATACGTGGTGAGCACTTGGAGGGGATATGTCTTGAGAGAAGCTTACTACAGGTCACACAGGTAGATATGGGATCCTGGTATCATATACAGATTGATTCATTTATTGCTTGAGGAAAAGCAATATTCTAGCAGGGAGGACAGTAATGTCCCCATTTTTGGACATTATTATGTTACAGAGTGTTATGCCTACCAGAGTAGCCAGATGGGGGTGACAGCGAGTCCAAGAGTTATTGAGGGGTTTTATTGGGCCCGACTTGCATCGTTCATCACATTTCATCATCAGGATCCATTCCACACATCTTGGGTTTGGTTTCGTTGCATTCTGACGATTTCCGTAATTTTGAGTTATTACAGGTCATATTTTAATTAATTTCACTAAGGTCATTTTGGGCATAATACTTGGAGAAACCTCTTAGTGTAATAGCTCATTGGAATCGAGAGGAAGAGCACAACAGGAATAGATGATGAGAAGTGACTTTCAGTGGCCGGAGAAGCCATAGGGACGAATAAATCACTTTTTAGAGGGAAAAAGGCTAATTAATTAATAAAGTGATTTAATTAAGAAATAATAAAAATATAGTAAAAGTCACTTGGAGAAAAAAAGTGAACGGGGGGGATAAAAGAGAGATAGAGGCCTTTATTCTCTCATTATGTTGTTTATCATTTTGATGTCTGGTTTCTTGCTAGAGAACCCATGATACTTGGGGGTTTTGAGGGTTTTGACTGAACAAACCCTAGAGAGCAGCTCGGTGGTGAAAGATCCCACCTTTCCTGATCCAAGCTTGGCCAAGGAGGTGAAAGATTCCTCCCTCGCCATTCTACATCAGTTCTATTCAGATTCAGAGGTAGTTTGAAGAAGCAGGGCGCACTTGTGTGGGTTTCCAGCAGGAGGGGCGCTTCACTTGAGGAAGGAAGTTTCATTTTGCTTTGAGGAAGTCAGATCTACTGCAAAACTTTTTCCAGAAGTCATCTCTATCACTATATCGCCCTTTTGCAGCAGTTGTTGAAGAATTTCTCTTGCAGATTTATTTATTTTGGTCTTGGGCAAATTTTTGAAGACGGGCGCAACTTTCACTGAGGAGGCATTGAGTTGGGAGGTTGTATTTGAGGGATTGACCCCGATTTTGCTTTATATGTCATCGCCATGCCCCGATCTACATAGTGGAAGTGGTTTCATGGTATTCAGAGGTCTTTTGCAAGGAGGCCGAATTCTAGAGCATTTTCTAGCCAGCTAGAGGACGCATCAGCACCAGATCTAGTCTCTAAAGGGTGCACTAGCATCAGATCTGAGGGTATTAGCTAGCAAGGGTAAAACAAGGGAGATGCCAAACGTTTTATGGAGTCATGCCATCATTGGGAGGTCGAATCCACTAAGTAATAGCTGCAGATTTGGCATAGAGATTACAGCAGGACGTATGCACAGTTAAGGGYGATTTCTTTATCATTGGAAGCCATGATTTCAGTGCAATCTTCAYCAGTGGACAGCCAGTTYATGGGAACTCTTAGTGGTTGATTATYGGTGCCTATATTCGKCCATTCGAGTTATATCAGCCATTGAAATCAGCTGCAACTCAGTGTAAACAATCCYKGGTTTTACCTGGGCATTTATCCTCCTATAATACWAATAAGTCAAGGCATTTGAGAGGTATTTCTGTTGTTAATTCTTAGCACTCGTTCCTTGTGATTTTCCTTTGTATTATATGCTGTTCAAACATTAAAATACATCAGTATTATAGTCAAAATACAAGCTACAGCAGTCTGCTTGCAATATGTTTGACAAAATGCTTCAATGGGATACTCTGCCAATAAATATACCAGCACTTACTTAAACATAACAGCAGACTCTTCGGGAGTTATAAGGAGTGAGAAACACATTCAATTGACGCACCAAACATATCCAAACCATTCAGAAACCTCACTTAAGTTGGTGCAGTGAATGAGAAGCTATTGGTTGAGAGCACTTGGTCAAACAGTCTAAGTGTTTGATGAAATTCCCCTAAGAAATTAAGCTGATTTATAGCTAAGATTCTATTGAGAATATTACAAATACCCAACTCAATATAAGGTTGGTCATGACCAAAAATGAAGATTACACCCCTATTTTCAACATCCCCCCTTAGGCACAGACAAAAGCCAATACACCACAAGATTCACATCCCCCTTAATGCTTAGCAAGGGCCATAGAGAGAAGATATTGCATAGCATGCCCCCTTAATGGAAAATCTCCCACACCAATATGATTCCACAAGCTGGTGAAGGTGACCTCTGCCAAAGGAAGAAGAGACATCTGCAAGATGGGATCCAAGCAAGTGATCAATACGGTCCTCATCATCAACATTTGCCTACTAGTCATTGTAGGAGCCCTAGAAACACTCATAGGATCAATAGGAGGACCAAAATCATAATGTGAAAGGGAGAGATCCATTGAAACATGCTAAGAATCATCTACAAGAAGAAATAGAAAAGATCATGGTAGACTATGAGTATGAACTACATCAAAGTAACCGGAGTCAACCACATTAAAACCATCATCTATGTCCTTTATAACCCATAGATATAGCCAAAAATTTACCCTTTTTTGTTGGTGTGAGTGATGTAGTGAATAAAAAGAAGATCCAGTCCAACTCTTTGAATGTGAAGGACATCTCCATACTTGGTGGTATCAATGATGACATCACCACATTCTGAAACCGGTAAGGCCCAATAATGTAGAGTGCACAACCAAATGTACATTGTAAGTTGAATCTAACAAGTTCAGCAACAATGTGAAGAAGAAGCCTTGATAAAGTATTCAAAAGTTTGCCTTGATAGACCCAAGACAAGACAGGTACCAACTTCTTCCGAAACAAATCTAAAATGTACTTCTTTTTGTTTGCTATAAAACAAAGGAAGGAAGAGTGTGTTGGCTTTTAAATCCTAGGAAACCCTAAAAAGAGATGATCCAAAAACCTTAGTTCTACAATCGCAAAGAATCTTTAAGCTATGCCACTAGCCAAAAATCTTCATATCAATTGTTGAAGCGAGCCCTTGAAGGAGGGTTTAAACCCTAGGAAACCCTAGAAAGAGATGATCAAAAAACCCTAGTTCCACGGCTGTTTGACAATGCCACTAGCCAAAAATCTTTGGATCAACTACTGAATTGAGTAAGTGAGGTTCACACTCGCTCCGACACATGTTGAAATTCACAAGAGAGTGACAAAATAGAATGGAACCAACACAAACCCTAATTCTGCAATAAAAAGAAAATAAAACAGCACTAGGGCAACCAAACTCTTGAAGAAAAATCAGCCAAGAGGACCACAACCCTAGAGAGATAAAGACACCAAGTACAAGTGTGCTAAAAAAAGAAAGAAACTCGTAAACAAAGAAGAGTGCAACACTTGAGGGTGGCCTCAGACAAATCACTTCTATAAAAGATGAACAAGAATCACTTGAAATAAATTACAAATGAGAGTGGACACATTAATACCCAACTAAAGAGGTAGGGCACTTTCCCCAATAGGGGTTATGATCCTACATGTACAAGGTCAGCCTTAACCAAACCTAAAAGTATAATTAATGATACAATATAAGGTCCACCATGGCCGAAAGTGAAGATTACACCATTTTCAACGATGACAAATAGCATAAAGGAAGCATCGATTCAAGTGGTGGATGAGACATTGGAGACAAAGGGGAAATCTTGTTCCCCCCCCCCCATTTTGACAGTGATACAGTCAAGTAGTCAGTTTTGGGTAGAAAGGATAATCAATGGGCTTCAGCCTTTTGATTTAAAAACAATCATGTATATAGGTAAATCAGGGGTTTTGTGCTCTTAAATAGACTTTAGCACCTCTGGATATGGCCGACATGCACATGATGTGCTTGTAACTTTCTGTAATGTAAATAATTTTGTTTGTGTTAGAAAAGAAAAGAAAAGAAAAAATGCAAATGCTTGAAATTAGCCCAAGTAAATATTCCTTGATTGAGCATAAACCCTTTGTATAGATGGCACTACGAAGGCCCTCATTAAAAAATTATCTTTCTATCATAAGCTTCCACTATACTAAAACCGATTTTTCTGTTAGAAAAAGTTCGTCTACCTTCGTTGTGAAGCTCCAACTCTCACATAGATTACTTCAAGAAAGTGCAACATTGACACAGAGATCAGAGAAACGAAGACAAGTTAGAAGACTGCATATGAACCTGCTACACTGTCAGATCCAATAGGCTAGCCATTAAAGAAAAACTTATAACATTTGGCAGAGAAACTAGACCATATGAACACTTTCTTTCCCTTTTCCATAACTTCATCTGCATGCAATTCTCTTATACTATAATTTGCCAATGCTGATTCTGATAGTTTTTGGATCTAGTGCTTTATTCAAGAGAAATGTGTAAGTTATTATGATTCTCCTATCTCCAACAAATCCCATTTCTTTGCCTGCCGGTATAAATTGTTCATATGCAGCAATTTAGGTTTTCTTCAGTAGCTATATGAAGGGAATTTATTTTCCACGGGTTATAAGATACAAGAAATCTTGAATTGCCAGTATACAAAACCAAATCAACCCAAACTTAGAACCACTGTTGGCCCTAGACAAAGCTTCAGCTGGAAGAAGAGGATCAACGTTAACAAGATAAGAGCCAGTGCAGAAAACAGGATGTTGAACCTCACCTGAGACCTCAGTACAAACTTTAAAGCTATTTTACCAGAAACACGAAATGGGTACAGTACCAGAAACAAAATTCTCAGGTTTCGTACATGTAATATTTCAAGGTTTCTTGGCGGATTTTTTATTATATATGTGAAAATAACAAGTCAATAAAAAGTCTTCCAACATTGACCCACAACTAATAACTCGACCTTTTTCATGCTCTTCGTTGCTTAACATGGCACCCATGTCTATTCCCTCTACCATGGAAAGAAGAGTGCTCACAAGGTTTTAACACTTTGTTTTCTTCTATGATATGTTTTCTTATGATATGTTATCCAAGAAAGTGGATAACCAAAAATCACAACAGAGCAGAGGAGAAAATAGAAAAAATTAAAACAACAAAGAAAATTGAATGCAAATGGATAAAATGTGGTGATAGTTAGATGCTCTCTTCAAAGTCTCCAACATTGAAGCTCCACTCTTCAAAGATGTCCTCCAGGATCCAAGAGCCCGATATTGGTATACAACCTCTCAAGCCTCGACTTTCAAACAATACAATGTAGTGACCACTAACTGTCACAGTCACATAGGAATTTGCAAATTCTCTCAAACTTCAGTAGCGGGGCTGGTAGAGACCAATCTCTTGTATTCTTACACAAAATGTGTGATAACAATGATATTTTCATGGCTTTATTAAAACTATTTTAGCATGTAGATTTAGGGTTACAAACTTTCAGTAGCGTTTTTCTTTTTTTCTAATTTTTTTTTTTTTCATTTATATTCTTGATTCTCTGGAGGTGGCCTACTTTTCTTAAGAAACACCAATTGTTTCTTGAATAAACGGTCAAGTTTCACCAGTAATGGAGAGGGTTTCTCAAGCAACAGGTTACTCATCAAGAAACCAAAAACAGATTCTAGAAACAAAGTTTTTTACAGGGTTTCACCAAAATGCAGTGCCTCAACTTCAAGTTTCTGGTAAGATATGTACAAAGTATGTCGCAAAATGCAGTAAAAATGAAGGCAGGTTCACTCCACCCTCTCTACAAGGATGGCAAGTATAAGATATAGTTGATAACTATAAGGGACATTGAGGAAACAAGAACTAGCTCGCATAACCTCCACTACCAAAAGACACAATGGACTACACCAAGAAATCCATAAAATGCAAGGATACTGAACAATGTGGAATAAATTTTGTTACGATGCATGACATTTATCAATATCCATGCCAAATACAAGAAGTGATGACATTCATACATCAGAAGGCCAGCAGAGGTGGACTGATGAGCTTTTATAATTCATCCTCTCCCAAACAGCTTTGTTGGAACTTCTAAGGGAGGGTGAGTTGGAGAACACCCCAAGTGACCAGAACTGCTACAAACAAAATCAATCATAAAAGGCTGGACCATGATGATAGAAAACACATAGGCAGACCGTGTAGACATTCCATGCCACATTGTAAACTTGGTTGTCTGATAAGCATGGAGTTAAGTTTGAGCCCTGAACTTCCCCACTCTAAATCAAAATCATATATTGAAAATTTGCAGAAACTATTGTTGCAATGCATGACATTTATCAACATCCATGCTAAGTACAAGAAGTGACAACATTCATACATCACAAGGCAAGCAAAGATGGACTAATGGGCTTTTATAATTCACCCTCTCCCGAGCAGCTTTGTTGGAATTCCTAGGGGAGGGTGATTTAGAGAGCGCTCTAACTCTAAGTGATTGAGACTACTACAAGCCAAATTACTAGTAGAAGGCTGGACCATCATGAACAAAAATGCATAAGCTGACAATGAAGACCTTCCATGCCACAGCAAAAACTTGGTTGTTTAATAAGCATGGAGTTAGGTTTGAGCCGTGAGCTTCTGGACCATGATAACAGAAAATGCATAAGCAAATTGTAATGTCCCCACTTTGGGACATCATTATATTACAGAGTGTTATGATGACTAGAGTGGCCAGATGGAGGTTGTAGCGAGTACAGGGGCTATTGAGGGGTACTTTGGGGCCCGGCTTGCATCGCTCATCTTATTTCATCATTATGATCCATTTCGCACAGCTTGGCTTTGGTTTTGTTGCATTCCGACGATTTCCATGATTTTGAGTTATTTTGGGCTATATGTCAATTAAATTCACTAAGGAGGTCATATTGGGCATAATAATACTTGGAGGAACCTCTTAGTGTAATAGCTCATTGGAATCGGGAGGAATAGCACTACAGGATAGGATGATGAGAAGTGACTTTCAGTGGCCAGGGAAGCCACAAGGAGGGATAAACTACTTTTTAGAGGTAAAATGGTTAATTAATTAATTAATAATTAAATAAAGTAAAAGTCACTTGGAGAGACAAGGTGAGCATGGAGGATAAAAGAGAGATAGGGGCCTCTATTCTCTCATTATGTTGTTTATCATTTGATATCTGGCTTCTTGCTAGTGAGCCCATGCACTTGGGGGTTTTGAGGGTTTTGACTTAACAAACCCTAGAGATCAACTCAGTGGTGAAAGATCCCACCTATCTTGATCCAAGCTTGGTCACGGAGGTGAAAGATCCCTCCCTCACCATTCTACACCAGATCTATCCAGCCACAGGTGCATTCCACAGGTTCAGGAAGAGGAGGTGTGCACCAGTGAGGATTTCAGCAAGAGGGGCGCACCACTTGAGGAAGGGAAGCTCGTTTTGCTTTGAGGAGGTCAGATCTACGACCAATCTTGTTCTACGAGCCATCTCTATCATTATAGCGTCGTTTTGCAACCATTGGAGGAGGATTGCTCTTGTCGGTTCATTTATTGTGGCTTGAGAGGGTTTTTGAAGGGGGAACGCAGCTCTCCCTTAGGAGGCATTGAGTTGGGAGGTTGTATTTGCGAGATTGATCCCGGATTTGCTTTGCATGTCATCTTCAGGACCCGATCTACATTGTGGGGGTGATTTTGTGGTATTTGGAGGTCATCCACTAGGGGGGCCGAATTATTGGGGTTTCAATCATCCACGAGGGCGCAAGTCAAATAGGGGTTTGCTCATTTGGTTGGTCATAACTTCATCATTTCGCCTGAGACTTCACCAAGGGTTTGGCCTTGGCCCGATCTATTCTTCCAACCATTCTCAGAGTGTTTGGAGGCCTCTAGCAGCAAGGCCGAATTGATGGGTGTATTCAACTTTCTAGCAGGGCGCAACTATCCCAGATTGACGGTTTGATCCAACAGTGGGCAGAGATCTCGGTTATCATTCATCTTCGACAGCCATGTGGCCTTTGGAGGCTTGTATCATCTCTTCTTGGGTTATTGTCATTGTGTTATGAGCTCTCAGGCTCTATTGTTCCCGATCTGTAGATCTATTGTGTCAAGATCTTCTACTGCTATGAATAAAATCAGATCTGAGGTATTTTTGGTTATTCCTTGTGTTGTTGATCTTGCATCTTATTGAGGTATGTTCCATTGTTACATCTTCTTTGATTATTGTTGCAAACACACATAAAAACCATCACATTAAACCCTAGCGCAACTCATGAGATTAAGACTGCAAAGTGTTTGACGAAATGCCACAACCAGAAAACATTTTAAAAAATCACTGAAAAACGCAATATTCCTNTTCTTTGATTATTGTTGCAAACACACATAAAAACCATCACATTAAACCCTAGCGCAACTCATGAGATTAAGACTGCAAAGTGTTTGACGAAATGCCACAACCAGAAAACATTTTAAAAAATCACTGAAAAACGCAATATTCCTCGCATCTGGGCTTGGGAACATTACACAAATCATGCAGATATTCCATGCCACGATGCAAACTTGGTTGCCTGATATGCATGGACTTAGGTTTGAGCCCTAAACTTTCCCAACAAAAAATCAAAATCATATACTGCAGATTTGCAAAACCTTTTTTTTCGAGTGAAATAAAGCACAAGAAACCCTCCAAGAACTTCCCCACATTTCATGGATGGTAAATGGGGTAAACCGTTGGCCCTGATTACAGCCCCCCCACCCCCCCCCAAGGGGGAATCAAGAGAGTCGAACCCGTGACCAACAACACGCATGAAAACTCACGTCTGGTTCTAGACCAATTGAGCTAACCCTCACAGCTTGCAAATTTGCAAAACCTATTATTGCAATGCATAACATTTATCAACATCCATGCCAAGTACAAGAAGTGACAACATTCATTCATCACAAGGCAAGCAAAGGTGGACCAATGGGCTTTTATAATTCACCCTACCCCAAGCAGCTTTGTTGGTACTTCTAGAGGAGGGTGATTTGGAGAGTGCCCCAAGGGACTAGGAATACTAAAAGACAAATTTCTCATAGGAGGCTAGACCATGATGATCAAAAATGCATAGGCCGACAATGCAAACCTTCCATGCCACAATGAAAACTTGGTTGTTTGATAAATATAGAGTTAGGTTTGAGTCCTAAGCCTCTGCAGCTCAAAATCAAAATCATATACTGCAATTTTGCAAAAAATGCAGACTCCATAGAGCTTACATGCCAAGTGAAACTTGGTTGTCTAATAAGCATGGAGTTAGGATTGAGCCCTGAGCTTCCCAGTTCAAAATTAAACTCATAGGGGAAAAGAGAATGTTTCTGGACTTGAAGAAGAACAACCAATTGACCTTCTCTCCCCTTAATAAACAGAGTTGATCAATTGAAGTTAGGATGCCGGGTAGGCATATACTTAAAGTTAGAATATGAGCTTTATGTTGGGATAAGGCCGCTCGCTTCGCTCAACAAACATCCGGCCCCGGACCTTCTCTCCCCTTAATAAACAGAGTTTGATTGATCATCTTGCTCATCGAACCATCACTAACATCAGTTAGAGACAGTAGACGATTGATCGTACCCATAAGAGCTAGGAGAGATCATACCTTCTAATCCTAAAGTTTGAAGAAAGGGAAAGTGAGGATCCTGGAAACCGCCTGATTACTTTTTACCTCTCTCTGGTGTTCATTGAATTATCCAAAATTAAACTCATATATTGTAAATTTGCAAAAACTACTTTGAAAGAGAAAGTAACAAGAATGATTAAATGTATTATAGAAATTTTGCAATATAGAGCATACACTTATTACAATGTAACTTGGTGTGATAAAAAAACATAATGACCTAAAGCTGTAGTACTAAGAGTTGCAATTGTTATGAACATGATTTGTGCACGAACTTATCAAATATATAATAAGACTTAAATCCCAAAGCCCGCTTTCAAATTAACACTACTTTGAAAGAGAAAGTAACAAGAATGATTAAATGTATTGATGGAAATATTGCAATATAGAGCATACACTTATTAAAATGTAACTCGGTGTGACAAAAAAACATTATGACCTAAAACTGTAGTACCAAGACTTGCATAACTAAAGACTTGCAATAGTTATGCAGATGAGTGATGCAAAGCCAGCTTTCAAATTGACACTACTTTGAAAGATAAAGTAACAAGAATTATTAAATGTATTAATAGAAATATTGCAATATAGAGTATACACTTATTACAATGTAACTCGGTGTGTACAAAAAAACATAATGACCTAAAACAGTACCAAGACTTGCAATTGTTATGAACGTGAGTGATGCACAAACTTATCAAACATATTCTGGGACTTAAATTCCAAAGCCAGCTTTCAAATTCACAAAGCTTTTAGCGCAGGTAATTCATTACATATCACATCAACAGGATTTACATCTCAAAGCCAGCTTTCAAATTGACAAAGCTCTCGAGTGCAGGTAAGCATTATCTCGCCATTGTTATGCGTGTGGGATTATTCACGAACACAATCAGGCGGATTAGATTATTCAGAAGCACCATCGTACGATATACAAATGTTGGTATGGACATATCAGAATTTTGTAGCCAAGATCGACAAATAAAATACAGGAATTGAAAAGCCTTGTAGCCAAAACAATGGGCAACACTGAATAAAAAAACTAACCAACAAACAAACTGGTCACGGTTTCGAAACTCCACGGCAGCACTGATTAAAAAAACTAACCAACCAACAAACAGGTCACGGTTTCAAACTCCACGCACTCGCACAAAATAGACAAAGTTTAAATTATCCGCGATGAACACCGTTACTCAATCAATTACACGGAACAGAACTACACAACTGTTGAACAAGTATTTTTAAAATGCAAACAGTGCAGAAGGCGCCTAAAGTTAAGCCCGTAAAACCCTAAACCTCTGAAGTGAAACACTCAACATGTCAATGAAATTATAGGTTCTCTGGTGGAGCGGGGGGAAGGCTCAATTTAACGAACCTCTTGCTGTGGGTATGGCCACGCGAAATGGAGACGAGAGTGACGTTAGGGATCCGAGGCGTTCGATACAGGATGGAATTTTAAATGCAGTACAGACCCTAGGAGGAGTTGCCACGGCCATTAGGTCATATAATCATTTCATATACTTCAAGAGAAGTTGCATAATACCAACATATAGGTATCAACCTTGAGGTGATTGAGATTGCATCTAATTCAATAGATGGGTTGCATCTTAAATAGGATAGGACAGATACATTTTAACATGTTTAAATTTTTTTGTATTTAAAATAAATAAATAAATAAGTGTAAACTTATGATAGATGTGTGTTTTATTAGTCCTTGCCGTAGGCGTAGAGGGACTATAGTGACCGACAAATCGTTGACCTGGTATTATATTGTGCATTGACCAGAAATATTTTCATATTGTCTATTGTTGGAACAAGGGAAGTGAAGACATCGATTTTAATATAATAAAAAGTATCATGTTTGTCAGGATCTGATTGGACAAAGGATTGGAGGTATTATTGCAGCCTTCGTTATTCCCAATGTTAAATATCTTGACCTGTCCAAAGTATTTGGTAGTATATGGTCTTTTTGAATTATATATTTTATTATGCATTGGTCGACGGTGGATTAATGCTAGCATTAGTTTGAATGTCTCCCTTAGCATTTTTTGCTGGGTAGAATACATTCTCTACCATATTACTATATCTTATTTTTGCTTTATTGTTGCGTGCTTCGAGAGAACAGGCTTGCCACGCTACATATTTTCTTAAATGCTTGCACAAGCCTACGCCCTTCGACAATCCTGACAGTGTTAATTGTTTACCTAACAGCTCTGGCAGTGTTAAATGATTATTGTATAGATGGGTTGTGATACAATTTTGTTCATGGTCGGCATCGGTGCTCGAGTGTTCGATCCTTGTTCGGTGCTTCATTCCATGTAACTGGTTCTTGTTTGATTCAACTTTGCAAAGTTGAGGTCCTGCAATTGCAGTTTGAGCTCTTTGTGGTTGTTCACTGGTTTGTTGTTTTTCAATTTTGCAAGTTGTTGGACCTGTTTTTGCAGTTTGCAGTTTTTGGGTCTAAGCTCTTATCGTCCTTTGTTGACGGGTAAGTTTCCCTATTATTGTTGTTTTCAATGGTGGCAGTCCCACCATCTTTGTCTGTGCTCTTAGTTTATGTTCCTGGAAAGCATGCGCCTTGCAATGCAGAGGGCTTTACAAAAAGTAGTTGGGAGCCATCAGAAGAGGGAACCATCGGGCGGGGTTTGTACGCAGGGTATGCTTTCATTCTGTGGGTGGGAACACTACGTCTACCTGTTCTATTTTTGCTGAGTAAAGTTATTGTTTTATTTATTTCTCTGTTTTCTTGTCATCTGTTGTGGGGACTAGGGGGTTTGAAGTTGAGAAGAAGAAGGTTCAAAGATACATACGGGAATTGGTGCCCTACTTTGTTGTTTTTTTCTATTTTGCTACCTTTTATTTTTTTCTCATGTTTTTCTCTGTTTTCATAGAAAGTGAAACTATGTAGCAAATAGCTTCAAAGTGACAGTTGAAGAGATGAACGAGGTAATAGATGTTGAGTCGTACGAAATAGTTGCACGGTCCATTGTACATGACAGCATTGACGTGGTTTTGCATAGCAATGCGCTTTTTAGATTGGATGCATTCTAGTATACTATTGGGGATTGCCTTTTTGATACATTTTAGGTTCTATTGCATTTTCGTTATTCGTCGACCGAGTTGCGTAATGGATTGATAGATTATTTCTTGACCTGATTTAAAAATGGCGATGTCGAGGCTTTGCAGTCCTATGAATACGAACTGGAATCTGATTTTCTTCAACAGTTGCATGGAATACAAGATGTCACTACGTATTTTTAAAAAATGTGGTTGTCTGCATCTCCAGTTCTGCCTCCGCATGAGAGGGAACTTTGGGGAGATACATTTTGTATACGATGGTTATCTGACTGGTGTTAATGTTTATGCCATTATTATAGTTCTTTGCATTTCATTAGATAAGAGCATAATAAGAACAAGATCACTGAGAAATACACATTCACAAGAGACACAACATTTATCCTGGGAAACCCTCTA
>SNQJ01S0006275.1:115709-162539 GCA_010110895.2 Picea sitchensis | reverse complement strand
CAAGGGCACATGTGCAAAATTTACTTTCTGAATGATTACATTGCCTACATGGAAATCCTTGTCTAGGTGTCTTTATCTCATAGGGATACCTGCACCTCTAGGGTGCATATGTTAATTTTCCCATGTATTGAAATTGGGTAGGAGAAACAGTCTGAACAATGAACAAGGGGCCTAATGGATGCATTGGGCCCAATCTAGAAATCGACCATGACTAATGTTCAAACACTACACAAGGGAATCAATGAAATCATTGGGCTCGATCTATAAATTGGCCACACCAAAATCTTAGAAAGTGGGCAAGGGGATTGATGGGAGCTGGGCCTAATATGGAAATCATCCATTTTGAACACCTTGCAAAATTAACAAGGACCCTCGTGAATATTCTTGGCTAACATCGAGATTATTGTCCTTGTGGAGATTTTGGTTTGCATTTCTTCCTCCCATAACACCACCTATCTCTCTTGAACTCCACATGGAAAACGATGATGTTTTCCATGGAGATTGTTATCCATGTGTCTTCTTCTTATCATGCCACCTATCTCTTTGTTATACAACCATTCAATTTTCCTTCGAAGTTAAAGCGTTTGAATATTGTTCGAATTATGAAATCGGTACAAGCAAACACTCAGGAAGTGAGAAAGGATATTGATGGAATCATCAGACCTTACCTGGAAATTGACTATATTGAATACTTAGGGACTGAGAAAGGGTATCAATGGGGGCATCGAGCCTGATCTAAAAATTGGTTGTTGCAAACTCCTCTAAAAATGAGTAAGGACCTCTTGACGTGTTGAAACGACCTGTTCAATTAGATGAGGGAAATCACATGATGACAGGTCCCAATTAGACCCAATATCGTTTGGGATAACGTTTTTGACCAGATTTTGGCATGGTTACCAATCTAACTAATATACTCACTAAATATGAATATGAGAACCGAAAGTTCTTAGATGAATTAAAATGAAAATCATAACTTACTAATTCTAAGCTAAGATGCATGATTAGAGCTCTAAGATGCAGTTTCTATTATATTATATACTATCCTATCCTAATCAGGAGCAAACTAAAAAGGATGAGTACAGTGATATATTTGTATTACTTGTGCAAAAGAAATTCATAATACAAGTAACATGAATGTTTAACAACATAACCAATTAGAATCAAGTAATTGATTAATTAATTGTATCACACCGTTGTTGTACTCAATTTGAACATCATGGTAATTGTAAACATGAGAACATTAATTCATAAATAATTCATAAACCAACATCCACATACTACATGAATAAAACATGTATAAATTGAATAGTCACATTCATACACATTAACACCACAATCTTCAAAAATGTCTTCAGGTTCAAATTCACATGTAGTAAAAATATTGTCCTGCTACATCCGAAAACCAAAAGCCCTTTCTTATGGGAAATCCTCCCTTTTTATAATGAGGAGTCATTATTTACATGATAATCTTGCAATTGTGAATCCAGGGTCGTTTTACAAAATGAATTTTCATATTTCAAATCAGAAAACAAGATAATGATAGCAAAGAAAGGAGACATATGGGTACAATTATGGATTTTTATTATCATGAGTTGCTTTGTCCTTGCATCTGATTATGACATTCTTCCCAGAGGGAATAATCTTTCATTATGTCCTCGATCTTGCATGATTGTAATTTCTCCACTGCAAACTTTAATGGACACTTCTTGATGTAACTCCTTTGTTGTGCTTTTAACAAAGTGTTGAATTTTACTGGTGAGTCAGGTAAGTATTAACAGGTGTTTCTCCAAAGATTCTCTTTCAACCTGATTTAAACTTTGTATGCTTACTTGGCTGATTTCTTTGTGTTCTTCCACCTCAACAATTCTTGTGGTGGCAGGTGTTGCTTCATAAATAGGGAGCAATGGTTGAATTATGATTTCTTCCATGAGATCGCTTGAGCTATTGCATAGCCTTATGTAGGTGCTAGTTGTTTCCTTTTGAGTGACTTGTACTTTCTTAAAAACATGTTTAAAAGTGTCAAAGAATATCTGACATCAGAGTATTTCTCTATTAGAATATATTGGCAGTGTAGTGGGGGGAGTTTCACACATATCTTACCAACCGAGCATCTTCTCTAAAGCCTCATGGGCTTCCTGATAAATTTATTGAATTTCTACCAGTTTATCTTGTAGCTTGAGTTGTTCTTCTTGACCAGTTTGTATGTTACCGAGAAGATTGAGGAATTATTTCTACTCTGTTGCAAACCTCTCGTTTAGCTCTAATGTCTGGGTTTTGATAGTCTCTGCAACAAGTGTAGATGTCTTGTTCTCTTCCAAGGTTGTTTTGAGCTTCTGTCTTTCTGCTTCCAATTATCTGTTATGGGTGTCTCATTTTTGAATTATGCATTCATCTGATCTCTCTGTGCTTGTAGGGCTCTATTCAAATTTATTGTATTGAGAGTGTTAGCTACTCTTGCAACATTCTCGAACTTTGAAGTAAGCCTATATTTCACATCTTTTAACTCTGCCTCCAACTTTGTAACCTTGGTTCTGGCAGTGTTTAGGGCACTCGTTACTTCAAGGATGGATGAGGCATTTAGTAATGCAAAAGTGTGGAGTGTAGAGGTTGCCTGAACAACATTTTCTTTAGCATTGGGCCCTACTTTCGATTCTACTACTCTCCTTGCAGACAAATTGGATCTGGTGTCTTCTCCTCTTTTCCTTTTATTCTATCTCTTCTCAATAATCCTCATTTTATTGTCATAATAGTAGTCTCTAATGACCACCACAGTGCCCTAAAAATTCAAGGCTTGAGAAGAAAAAGAAGAATCCCTTGGAATAGTATTGAGATGATTCTAGTCTTTGGGTGGCATGTTCATAATACCTAGAATGGGTGTTGATGGAGTGCTTGGGGTCTAACTCAAATCCTACAACTCATGTTGTTTCAACAAATCATTTGCCTTTTTCTTAGCCTCAGATTCTTCAACTTCCTGTATATCTTTGGCTTCATCAACGAATCTCTTGGCTTCTGCCTCATCGACCAATTTCTTTGCCTTGGCTTCTTTTTCTTTCTTCCTTTGAAGTGCAGCCTATTCTGCCTTAAGTTCATTTTATTTTCTGATTCTTTCCTCCTCGACTTGCCTTCTTTGATATTCCTCTTCATCCTGGAGTCTCTTATGTTCTAACTTTTCCTCTTTTCTAGCTTTTTCTTGCTTTTTAACGTTGTTGTTGACTTGTTCCTGTTGGAGCAATTTCTAGAACTGGTCAATTGTCACTCTCTTCATTTCCTCTTGTTCACATTCAAACTCATGCCTAGCAACGTCATTGGGTAACTTATGTAGGGATTCTTCATACAATAATATTCCTTTAAACCTGTCTTCTTCAAAATAAACTACATGTATGTTAGAGTGGGTGAGCCCAACAGATTTGACATGGGTGACTGCAAGCTCATGTGGGTCATGGCCTTTAGGCTCTCCTAGGCATAGGTGTATCTCTTGTAGGGTTTTTGCCTCCTTTCTTGCATGAGGGCCGTTGGAAATGGTGTAATTCCCTATGTAGATTGGGAAAATAGGCCAGATCTTTTTGTTGCTATTTAGGAGGAGTGAGGTGGCCCTTGACGCCATGGTTTGTTAAGCAATCTCTCTCATCAATAGAAAGTTTGGGACAAAGTAGGGTAAAGGGTGTGGGGCTTCAGTGATGCCATACACCCTAATATATGAATAGTATTTACATAGGAACCAGTCAATTATCCCTTTCATCCCAGTCCTAGCTTCAAAGGAAATCTCCAAAGAATATAGTGTAGAGGGTCAAGGAAAATATTACAAATGTCATAAAAATATCTCTTGTAATTATTGCTCCATAGCTTAGAGTAGTATAGATGAATAAGAGGTTGGTTTTTGTCCCAGTTCCACCCGAGGTCAGGAAATGGCATGGAGGAACAAATAGCATCAACTAGGAAGGTTGACATGTAAAAACATGGCTTTTTCATAGCTGGGATGTTCTTCATGTGAAGGTAGATGTTGAAGGACAAGATGTTTGCCCGGTTGAACACTTGTCCTGTTTTGACGATGGTATGGGCTAGTGGCAGCCAATCGGTTTGGAAGTGTGTGATTTTCTCCTCGCCATAAAGCCGACATAACATGTCCACTAACATTTTATACGGTGGCTTGAGCCTGTGGGTGGGAACCAAATTTTTTCCTTGCTTGAGGGTCTCATCCTCATCATGCCACCAATGTTTCATTAGCTTTACTATCCCATTTTTACCTTGGGCAAACCCTTTCAAGAATGGCTCATCGAGAGAGCAGGTGGGAGTGGGTAGATGGTATCTCATATCGATGTCTTCAACCCTTAGGGATGCCACATGCTTCCCCTGTTTTCTCATGATGGTTGTGGTGTTTGCGTTGAATTTCCTGAAACACCATTGTGCGACCTCATTGTAGGGAAAAAGAGTTGGTCGGGAAGAAACCGGATGCATGCCACTTTTTTGGATGTTTCGATATATTACATGCTCTCGTCTTTTGCAGGAAAATCAACCAAATTGAAAATTTTGTAGATCTTCTCATATGCGGGACTGTGGTCTTCACAAATATGGGGGGTAGTGTCTTTCACCAAGGCCTTAGTCAGGCTAGACGACTTTTGAGGCGTAGAGGCTAACTGTAAATAAACGAAGCCCTTTGGTCTTCTAGGATTCTTTCTCGCCATGATAGGTGGTTGATTAATCTTGTATCATCATATTAACAAGCAAATTAACCTATGGGAAAATAAAATGGCAAACACACAAAGTCCAATTATTAAACAGTAAAATGCAATACCTATAATCGAGCCGAGTGAATGACTACACAGTAACACTTAGCGAATCAAAACAGAATGATGTTTACAAACTTTTGGAAGAAGATTGGTCATAAGATAAGGGTTTATATCCATTAAAAGGTATTAAAATGCCCGTAAATGAGCCATAACTTGTATGTGTATGAGATTTGTTACTAAATCTGGCCTCAATCTCTGCGATTAATGCTAATTAAGAGAGGCGGTTGCTCAAATTCGTGTATTGGAGTCCACAGGGAATTAAATTTGAAAAGACAACCATAAGATTCGTAGGATCAGAGTGGAAAAACTTGTGGATTAGTTTGAGCTTCGACAAGAGGGGTATCGAAAGAATATTCCCGTTTTATCTAGAAAGGTGTATTAAGATGACGCAATTGAAGTGCTGTGTGGAAGGTGGGACCCATCGGATTTGTTGCGTTAGAGGTCGTTGAGGTAAGGTTTAAATTAGACTCTGAAGATAGGGCATCGAAGGAATATTCCCTTATGCTAGAAAGATGTGTCAAACGTAAATGCTTAAAAGGATTTGAAAGACGATGTTAGTGTTTGGTTTTCAGAGTTCAAAAGGATGAGGGACCAATTGGACCCCAACAAAGATGGTATCGAAGGAATATTCCTTTGATACCATGGGTGGTGAAGAGTCCTGAAAGAAATAAAAAGATAAGTCATTCAAGATCCGTAAACAGGAGATAAGGGCCAATCTTAAGATGCCACGTGGTGAGGTCATGATCAAACAGGTCATATCAACTCAAGATTTGTTTGAGTACATGATGGATTCAAGTCTATCCATCTATGGGATGCCACGTAAGAAGTGAACTTTATATGTTAGAGGTATCGGAGCGTGAGGGTTGGAGTCTTGAGTGGTGTGTGGGGAGAAATACCCCGACAAAGACGATTCTGACAGACCCCTTTCCAATGAGAACATTGGAAAGGTTTTTGTCAGAATGTAAGATAGTGTGAGATTTTTTTTGAATCCATCATGACTCAAGATAAAAGTGAGAGAGTGAGACCCATCACACTGGCTAAGTAAAAACAAGGATTGGGTTCTTACTGTGAGAGGGAGGAATGATAAAATTTGGGCATAAGGGTTGAAGAATGTAGTACCAGGGGAACCATTTCTGACTCTGGCCCATGGGTTTCCATTCATGAAGAATTCATAGAATGTATAAGTGATAGAAAAATCTTCTCCATGTTCATACCTTCTTAGTGAAGTAGGAAAGTATGCCTTGTAAAAAAAAAATAGAACATAAGGGGGGCCCATTTAAAAACCAAAATGGGTTGTTGTGGGAGATGAGCCAAAACAAATGGCGACTTACTAGGAAGAACCAATTATCTCTTATCTCAAAAGAAAGTGACTTCAACTAGATCAATGTGAATTTTACCTTTAGACAGTTCTTACAGTATGCAAATTGGGGATCCCACGTCAATCAACTTGAGGACAAGACAAAAGAAAGACTTGTTACCAATGATCTTCCACATAATTCTGGTGAGCGTTAATGGGTGCTTATTGCATACATCCACAATGAAACATTAGGAGTAACACCACAGAGGAATGCTTATCGATTGTTATGGACTGAAGTGTTTTCCTCGTCTCTCTTTCTTGACATTGCTTCGCTGCCAGAGAGCGTCCGTAGCCTCAATGAAGATGCCTTGCTATCATACGAGCATGGCCCTACTGCCAATGAGCATCCATATCCTCGATGAGTTTACTTGTACTTCCCAAACTTTTAGTATCATTTTCAACTTCCTTATGATTATGCTTTTCTGCATTCACCTTTTAGATATATAATTTATGTATTGCTTTAGGCAACATAGATGTAGGTGAATAGGAAGCGGGGTGATACAAGATTTACTTTGATATGATAGTCTCAATCGGAAGTTCATTCTCGTGGGTCCATAAACATGAATCACAGATGTATTTAGAATCAGGAGTATCAAGAGAAATACCATTGGAATTATGCATAAGACATTGAATTCATGACATTTCGAAGAACTTGAGGGTAACACAGGCATATCATGAGCGTGATCACATGATTAGAGATAGATGAAAGAAACCATCACAAAGCATTGAATTTACAGGTTAGAAGATTCATTTTGGTGTAGGTGAACAAGTTCCTCTTTTCTGTACCAACATTAGTCATAAAAAAAAACATTGATCCCAAGGCAACTCAGTCACTTCAATATGAAAAGGCATTCACAAGAAAAAGCATTTACTGAGTCAGACAATCTTGAGTTCCAGTTGTGAAGGAAAAGGTTGGTCCAGTGTGGTGGAAAATGAGTTATTCTAAACTGAAAAGTGCAAAAAGGAAAATTGAAACAAAGGCATGGAAACTAGGAGAAAAAGGAAGGTGTGAAAATAAGAGAACAAGGGATAAGAAAACAAAGAAAACCTAACTATGTACAGGCTATATCACCATAGGTGATCAAGAGAAGTATTTTTTGAGGATTTGGCCATTGGCAGGGAGCTCCTCCTCATCTCCCTCCAATGTGTTAAGTTTGAAAGTTCCAGGACCTATTTTTTGGTGAATCAGATAGGGTCTAAACCACAAATTTTGGAATTTAGTGTGTTTTCCCTTTAGTTCATTAGCTTTGTCCCATTTGAGAACGAGGTCTCCCTCCTTAAAATCTTTATTACCCACAAATGACTTCTCAAACCATTTTTTGATCATTTCTTGACGGCGTGTTAGGTTTATTTTAGCTTTTCCCCTTTCTTCTTCCAGTTTTAACAACATGTTTAATCTCTCCTGCATTACTGGGAAAGCCTCATCCTGGGCATATTGGGCCAGGTGCAAGGTGAGTAGGAAAGTATGGGTAGGCATAGTGCATTCTTCTCCATTGACCAAAAATAAAGGAGAGTTACCAATAGATTATTTGGGAGTCACTATGTCGGCCCAAAGGGCGTTCTGAAGGGCGAGGTGCCAATTTCTTTGATGATCATTGACAATTTTCTTGAGAATTTTAATGAGGTTCTTATTAGTTGACTTTGCCAAACCATTCCCTTGTGGGTAGTAATTAGTTGAATACTTGAACTTAATATTCTATTTAAGAGCAAATCTAGTCAAATTTAGAGAAGAAAAATATTTAGCATTCGCAAAGACTAATGATTCAGGAACTCCAAACCTGGTGATAATATGAGATTCAAGGAACAAAGTCACCTAGTTTTCGTTGATAGTCTTCAAGGGAATTGCTTCGCTCCATCTAGTGAAATAGTCAGTAGTTTTCAAGATGTATTTGTGTAGATGGGAAGAGTTGGGATTGATTTCCCCGATTACGTCCAACCCCCATTGTTGAAATTGGCATTCAATTATCATAGGTAGCAAGGGAAAATAAACTTTCTTTTCTCTCCTGACTGAATTTTGGCATTGCTGGCATTTTTTTGCATATGCATTAGAATCTTTAAATAAAATGGGCCAGTAATAGCCAACTCAGAGGATTTTGTGAGCAGTGGTGTCTCCACCGTAATGTCCACCATCTGGTCCATCATGAAGTTCAAATAATACATTTTCTGCATCCCTTTTCTCAAGATACCTAAAAAAAACACCATCATAATTTTTTCTGCATAACATTCCTTGGATGAGTTGATACTAAGAAGACTTGAGCTTGAGGGCTCTTTTCTTTTTGGGATCTATATAATGCGGGGCTGACCCATTTGTTAAGTAATACTTCATTTCGTAAAACCATTGGTTAGAGTTAACAGGGATGTAACAGACCTCTCTTGCAAACATCTCTTGATCTTGATACAAAGTATCTTCATGTAATTCATTGCTTGTTGATTCAGTAGTCAGGTTGCATAGTCCCCGACCTTTGATGATTTTTGTAGGATTAATCTCCAGGTCATACTCCGACAAAGTTGTAATCCAATTTGCTCATTTTTCTGCTAAGTCTTTTTGTACGAGGAGATTCCTCATAGCAGGGTAAGGAAAAATAACTTTGGTCTTATATTTGAGCAAGAACGGCCTGAAGTGTTTGACAACTTTGAATACAACATAGGCTTGCTTGTCCACCTCTTGGTAGTTAAGTTCTTCTCCTTGTAAGAAGAACTCATAAAATCCAAAGGGAATTCATCTCCTTCCTAGTTCTTCTGTGTTAAAGTAGCTGCAAATCCGATGTCAGAAGAGAAGGTGTAGAGGATGAACTCTCGACCGAAGTATGGGATTAACAATGTGGGAGCTTGTGCTATGTCTTCTTTGATATTATCAAAATATTCTTTTTCTTTAGATCCCCATCTAAATTCAACGTTCTTTTTTATCATGTCTTGCATAGGTTTTACTGTTTCGACAAAGTTGGGGATGAATTGTTTCACAAAATTTATTCTTCCCAGGAATAACTGAATGGAATTATTGTTATGAGGGGGAGGAATTTTGGCAATAGCTTCAGTTCTCTCAAGTTCGATTTTCATACCATGCTTGGAAATAATGAACCCTAACAGTTTGCCTTCATCAACAACAAGAACAATTTTCTTAGGGTTGAGAGAGATACCATATCTTCTACACCTATTGAATACTTTCTTCAAATGAGTTATATGGTCTTTCTTGTCCCTTGAAAAGATAGTAGCATCATCAAGACATACCACAACAAATTCTCCAAGTAGACATATGAAGGCGATGTCTATGGCCCTTTGGAAGGTTGCTCTGGTATTGGCGAGATCAAATGGAATCTTCCTGTAAGCATATGTTCCGCACTTAATCCAGAAATATATTTTTAATTGATCCTCATGGGCCAATAAGACTTGGTTGTAATCGAAAAAACCATATAAAAGGGAAAGCATCTCAGAGCCAGACACACACTGCAGAATTTGTTCCATCGGAGGTACTAGGTAATTATCTTTCTTTTAGGCTCTGTTCAGATTCCCGAAGTCAATACAAAGCCTTATATCCCCATTCTTTTTCCTTAATGGTACTAAGTTGGATATCCACTACATATTCTTGACTGGTAATATAATATTGGCAGCCAACAAATTATTCAATTTTGCTGTGACCTGAGGCTCAAGGCTGGGTTTCATCTTCCTCAGCTTTTGTTGAAACAGTTTTGTCTGAGGCTTTGTGGGATGATGTGTTGTATTATTTTGGTTTCATACGTCTTGAGATCCTCATAGGTCCAGGTAAAGATTTCTTTGTATTCTTTGAATAATTTGATGTAAGACTGCTTTTCTTCAGGAGAGTAGTTTTTTCCCAGATTAATATTTTGAGGTGTGGTATTTTCCCCCAAGTTCACCACTTCCAACCGCATGGATGAACTATTGGTATTTCAATTGGTGACTTTCTTGAATTTATCTTGGAGATCATAGAGTTTCTCTAATCTTACTACATTTATGGGGATACCATTGGCCAAACCTGACGAGTTGTTTGATTGAGCTGGGTCTGTAGTATCTAGATTCACCATTTGGTCACGTTGGCCTTCATCTATAATAGAGTCTTTGGAAGTATCTTTGAAGTGTAATAAATTTATAAGTTGTTGGTCATCGTCAAAGACTCTCCAATTAGTGACGTTGTCGAGAATTGAAGGCCTATATAAAAGTTTGATAGAGAAAGTGTCAGGCATCAATCGATATGAGGGTATTAATCTGGACGCTACATTGGCTAGCAAATCAACGTCACATTTTAGTGAACGAGGTACAAAACTAGTATTAAATGCAGTAAAGGATTTGATTAGTTCCAAAACCTCTAATTGATAATGCTTCAAATGACTTGAAAGACAATGGATGGTGTTCGTTACCTATCGTATGATAATTTCAGAATCACCAAATACCTTGATTTTCTCAGCTTTCAAATCTAATGCCTTTTTTAGTCCTTGTAGTAAAGATTCATACTCGACAGTATTATTGGTGCATGGGAATTATAGTCTGCATGCAATTAATTTCTTTCTTCCTTTCAGATATTTCAATATGCAATCAACACGTGCACCTTCTGAAGATTTGGATCCATAAAAAAAAAGTGTCCACATGTTAGGATCCCCTTTCTTTGTTTCAAAAGTTGATTTCAAATTTTCATATTTTTTTGTTTTAGTGGGGTTAGTAGAGTTAACAAGCATTTATAATCTATCCTTAGAAACTATGTTAGGTTGTACATCAGAGGGACTGTTAATATGATCGACTATATTACAGTTGGGCTCAACAATTTGGGTGCAATGAAGGATTCTTGATCATGTGTTAGATTCCGTAAGAGATGATGTTTCAACTGTAAAATTCCCAAAAAACGTCTCATATGAATAATTACCCAAAATTGAATTGTTAAACATTATTGGTTCGTTTGGGTCATTCAAGTCAGTAACTATATGTTTCAAATACCTTTCCCTGTCGATTTTGATCTGATTCATTTTACCATTAAAAGGAAGCCATAAATGAGACCAATCAGTAGCAAAGTAACCATTCAACACAACTAACCAATCCTGACTTGAAAGCATGCCATAGTTGTCAGGTATGTCTACTACGATAATAACAATAGTTTGATGAACTTTTGGATTAGCAGACATCCCGATCAAGACTTTTTTTAATTTTCCAATAACTTTAACTCTAGTTTTGTATAACTGAATAATACGAATGTCAAATGGTTCAGATTTGAAATTAATCTTCTCACATACATTGAGGGGCATGACATTACATGAGGCTCCCAAATCTACCATACAATTATGAACATTCCTATTAAATATTTCAAAAGTAATGAGGAATGACGGGTTGGTAGATCTGGACCTCTATCCAGTTAGGGACGCGTTTTTCGCTATTTAACTCTTAGATGGAGTGCTATTGTTAGAAGGACTTGTCTTGGTCGTTCCCTTCTTTGTTCCAACGTTAATTTCTTTTTTTCCAGTGGAAGTTTTCCCTTGTAACTTTTAAATAAAACTATCTTGAATTTGTGGGATGTTAATAAGCTCAAACATGGAAATGTTGGCTTTAGTCTTCTTCATATCTTCTAGGAAATCATATTCCAACCCGGCTAGGGGTATGGACGAAGCACTAGGTTTTGGTGTTTGATCAATTTTTTTTATGGTTGGAAGATGTGGTCTTGGAGGGATTGGGAGAAGTGTTGGTTGGAGAAGATGATTATTTGGTAATGGACATGGTGGGAGAAGTAGGATTAGCAGTATTGGGGGTGTCATTAGAAGCCTTCTTGTTGGCACTCCTGGTAGTAACAATTTTTTGTGACGTGTACCTCTTCTACTACTTCTTCATCCCCACCATAAGTAATATCCCAGAATGAATTTAACTGTTGCTCTTCAGGCTCTTGAGATTCTCGAGGTTGTTCTTGTTGTTCCTCAATTTCTTCTCCTTCTTCATCGACTTCAGTCATATTCTTTGTTGCCCAAGTTTGAATATCTTGGACAATATCTTCTATGTTAATGCCTTCCATCTAAGAAGGGGTGACGTTTTTGGTTGGTGGAGTGTTTTTATCTTTCTTGGGGGGAAACCTAAAGAATTTTTTCTCGCTGGAGGATCCTTCTCCACCACCTTTCTTCAAGTCTATCGGATCATTGGATAATTTATTAATGATCCTCTGAAGAGTTTCCATATCCATTGAATCATAAAGTTTTTTATATTCACTATGTTTGGACGCAAAAGCTTTACCCTTACCTTTGCATTTATAGGACTTGGAGTTAGAGTTCCCTTTTAAAATCATCATATTCTTTTCAAATTTAAGGGCCTCATGGAAAGCTTCTTCTAGAGTGCCTTTCTTAGAGTTTTTGACATACATGGCCATGGAAATAGGTAAACTAGAGGTGTAGAATTCAATAGTTACATCTTCATCTGGTTTAGTGGCACATGGGATTCGTTTCAATAGAGTAAAGAAACGTTGATTGTAATCAATCACCAATTCTTTCGAATCCATATTGACTCTCAATAGTTCTAAAACTTGGGTGGCTGGTGTTTTATTTTCCCCAAACTTCCTGAGAAAAATGGTTTCGAAGGTTCTCCAGTTGGTAATGGAGGATTCTTCTAGAGAGAAGTACCAGGTCAAATCTTTATCTTCAAATGAAATTGGAAACAAACGATAGATGACATCTTAATGTTGAATGCTCTACAACCTAATAGATAGCAAGATTTTTTCTCACGTGGTTTTCAAATGAATCTTTTTTGTTAGGGTAGAATTTCAGTAGGAACTTCTCAAGGTGTCTGAGAATTTCATGTTGAATCGACGGTATTGCGACTATGCCAACAAAAAACCAGAGCTAGTAGGGAGGTAGATTATGATTCACATTTTCTTCAGCCATGTTTGGGGTTGATATACGATAATCTGATGTGGGTTATTTTCAGGTTTGCTCTCAGACTTGTATATTTCTTCAGAGTTTTCCTCCGACCCCTTTCTTGGAGTGTAAGGTGGTGATTCGAGAGGAGAGGGTTGTCTACCTCCTGCTCCACCAGCTAAAAAATAATATTCAAGGCCAAAGTCAAAAGTCTCTGGAAAATTAGACGTGTATTCAGGTACATGATACTCTGGGGTTCCAAAGGATGGGTTTCATTGATAAGAGTCTGGTTTGGTGAAGAAGGGATCTGTGTTGCAAAGGTCTTGCTGATTTTAAGACATGGAATAGTCTAGGGGGATTTGTCTGGTCTGTTTGCTCAATTTCCTGGTCAGGGCATGGTTGGTACAGTCAACATAGTGTCTAACTATGATGCCAATCTCAAATATGGTTATGATACGAGATTTTGGAGAAGAAAAGGTAGGTTCAGGATGAGCGGAAGTGC
Organism: Picea sitchensis; assembly: GCA_010110895.2. Lineage (NCBI taxonomy): Eukaryota > Viridiplantae > Streptophyta > Pinopsida > Pinales > Pinaceae > Picea > Picea sitchensis. The sequence continues at coordinate 149,057 of SNQJ01S0006275.1, read as the reverse complement.
AGTGAGTGTTGACCGGAGCTGGTGTGTTCACAACTTACTATGGAGGAAGGAAATTTTCCTCAAAGTGAATTTGGATGGAATCACTTGACGAGGAAGTGTTTACCTTAGGAATAGAATGAGAAGGGTTTGAGCTTCTATTTTCAACCATCCAGTTCTATGGCCCTCCTTCTAGCGCCATTTTTGTTGACATGCCAAAATGACCGATTCAATCATATGAGGAAAAACACCTGATGACAGGTCCCAATTAGTCCCACTCTCATTTGGGATAACATTTCCGACTAGATTTTGGCCTAGTTACCAATTTAACTAATATACTAACTAAATATGAATTAAAAATGAAAATCCTAACTTAATAATTCTAAGCTAAGATGCATGATTACAGTTCTAAGATGCAGTTTCTATTCTATTATATACTATCTTATCTCGATCAGGAGTAAACTAAAAAGGATGAGTACAATGATATATTTGTAATACTTGCGCAGAAGAAATTCATAATACAAGGAACATGAATGTTTAGCAAAATAACCAGTTAGAATCAAGTAATTGATTAATTAACTGTATCACATCGTCGCTCTACTCAATTTGAACATCATGGTAACTGTAAGCATGAGAAATTAATTCATAAATAGTTCATAAACCAATATCCACATACTACATGAATAAAACATGTATAAATTGAATAGTCACATTCATACACATTAACACTATAATCTTCAAAAATGTCTTCAGGTTCAAATTTACATGCAATAAAAATACTATCCTGCTACATCCGAAAACAAAATGCCCTTTCTTATGGACAATCCTCCCTTTTATAATGAGAAGTCATTGTTTACATGATAATCTTGCAATTATGAATCCAAGGCCGTTTTACAAAATGACTTTTCATATTCCAAATCGGAAAACAAGATAACAATAGTAGAGAAAGAGACATTTGGGTACCATTATGGAGTTTTATTATCATGAGTTGCTCTGTCCATGCATACGATCCTGATATTCCTCCAAGAGGGAATAATCTTTCATTATGTCATCGAGCTTGTCCGGTTGCAATTTCTCCACGATTAATTCTCCACTGCAAACTTTAGCGAACACTTCTTGATGTAAATCCTTTGTTGCGCTTTTAACAAAGTGTTGAATTTTACTAGTGAGTCGGGTAGGTATTAACAAGTGTTTCTCCAAAGATTCTCTTTCAACCTGATTTAAAATTTGTATGCTTACTTTACTGATTTCTTTGCGTTCTTCCACCTCAACAATTCTTGTGGTGGCAAGCGTTGCTTCATAAATAGGGAGCATTGGATGCATACTGATTTCTTCAATGATATTGCTTGAGCTATTCCATAGCCTTATGCAAGCATCAATTGTTGCCTTTTGGGTGACCTGTACATTCTTAAAAAGGGGTTTACAAGTGTCAAATAATATTTGACATCAGAGTCTTTCTCTATCGGAATATATTGGGAATGTAGTGGGGGGAGTATCACACATGTCTTGCCAACTGAGCATCTTCTCTAAAGTCTCATGGGATTCCTGATACCTTCCTTGAATCTCTACTAGTTTGTCTTGTAGCCTGAGTTGTTCTTCTCAACCAGTTTGTATGTTACCGAGTAGATTGATGAATTCTTTATGCTATGTTGCAAATCTCTCGTTTAGCTCTAATGCCTAGGTTTTGATAGTCTCTACAACAATTGTAGATGTCTTTTTCTCTTCCAAGTCTATTTTGAGATTTTGTCCTTCTGCTTCCAACTCTCTATTATGGGTGTCCCATTGAGTTTTCATCCTTATTTCAAACTCTGCATTCATTTGATCTCTCTATGCTTGTAGGGATTTGTTCAATTTTTCTGTATTGAAAGTGTCGACTACTCTTGCAACATTATCGAACTCTTAAGTAAGCCTATCTTTCACATATTTTAACTTTGCCTCAAGGATGGACAAGGCATTTAGTCCTGCAAAATCATGGAGTGCATAGGTTGCTTGAACAACATTTTCTTTAGGATCAGGCCCTAACTTCCATTCTACTACTCTCCCTGTAGATGACTTGGATCTGGTGTCTTCTCCTCTTTTCCTTTTATTTGATCTCTTCTCAATACTCCTCTCTTTATTATCATAATAGTAGTCTCCAATGGCCACCACAGTACCCTCAAAATTCAAGGCTTGAGAAGAAAAAGAAGAATCCCCTGAAATAACATTGAGAGGAGTGTAGTCTTGGGGTGGCATGTTCACAATACCCAGATTGGGTGTTGATGGAGTGCTTGGGGTCTGACTCTAACAATGCAACTGATGTTGTTTCACCAGATCATCTGCCTTTTTCTTAGCCTTGGCTTCTTCAAATGCCCGTTTAGATTCGACTTCATCGACCAATCTCTTGGCTTCTTCCTCATCAACCAATTTCTTTGCCTTAGATTCTTCAAATTTATTCCTTTAAAGTGCAGCCTATTCTGCCTTAAGTTCATTTTCTTTTTTGATTCTTTCCTCCTCGACTTTCCTTCTTTGATATTCCTCTTTAGCTTGGAGTCTCTTTTCTTCTAAATTTTCCTCTTTTCTATCTTTTTCTTGATTTTTAACGTTGTTGTCGACTTATTCCCGTTGGAGCAATCTCTAGAACTGGTCAATTTTCACTCTCTTCATTTCCTCTTGTTCACATTCAAACTCCTGTATGGAAGCATCATTGAGTAACTTATGTAGGGATTCTTCATACGATAATATTCCTTTAAACCTATCTTCTTCAAAATTAACTATATGGATGTTAGAGTGGGTGAGCTCAACAGATCTGGCATAGCTGATTGCAATCTTATGTGGGTCATGGCCTTTAAGCTCTCTTAGGCATAGGTGTATCTCTTGTAGGGTTTCTGCCTCCTTTCTTGCATGAGGGTTGTTGGAAATTGTGTAATTCCCTATGTGGATTGGGAAAACAGGCCAAAGCTTTTTGCTGCTAATTAGGAGCAGTGAGGTGTCCCTTGACCCCATGGTTTGGTAAGCAATCTCTCTCATCAACAGATGGTTTGGGACAAAGTAGGGTAAAAGGTGTGGGGCTCCAGTGGTGACATACACCCTAATATATTAATAGTATTTACATAGGAACTAGTCAACTATCCCTTTCATCCCAGTGCTAGCTTTAAAGGAAATCCTATGTCTTGGGAAACCAAAAAGAATAGAGTGTAGAGGGTTGAGGAAAATATCACAAATGTCATAAAAATATCTTTTGTAATAACTGCTTCGTAGCTCATATAAATACACATGAATAAGAGGTTGGTTTTGATCCCAGTTCCACCCGAGGTCTGGAAATGGCATGAAGGAAAAAAATAGCATCAACTAGGAAGGTTGACATGTAAAAACATGTTTTTTTCATACCTGGGGTGTTCTTAATGTGAAGACAGATGTTGAAGGCCAAGATGTCTGCCCAGTTGAACACTTGCCCTATTTTGACGATGGTATGGGATATTGGAAGCCAATCAGTTTGGAAGTGTGTGATTTTCTCGTTGCCACAAATCTGGCATACCATGGCCACTAACATTTTATACGGTGCCTTGAGCCTGTGGGTGTGAACCAAATTTTTTCCTTGCTTGAGGGTCTCGTCCTCATCATCCCACCAATGTTTCATTAGCTTTACTATCCCTTTGTTACCTTGGGGGAACCCTTTCAAGGATGGATCATTGAGAGAGTAGGTGGGAGTGGGTAGATAGTATCTCATATCGATGTCTTCAGACCTTAGGGATGCCACACCCTTCCCATGTTTTCTCATGATGGTTGAGGTATTTGCATTGAATTTCCTGAAACACCATTGTACATCCTCATTGTAGGGAAAAAGATTTGGCCGACAGTAACCAAATGGATGTCGCTTTTTTGGATGTTCCGATATATTTCCATGCTCTCGTCTTTTGTAGGAAAATCACCCAAATTGAAAATTCTGTAGATCTCCTCATATGCGGGACTGTGGTATTCACCAATATGGGGGGTAGTGTCTGTCGCTAAGGCCTTAGTTGGGCGAGATGACATTTCAGGCGCAAAGGCTAACTGTAAATAAACAAATCCCTTTGGTCTTCTGGGATTCTGGCTCGCCATGATAGGTGGTTGATTAATCCTACATAATCAGATTAACAAGCGAATTAACCCATGGGGAAACAATATGGAAAACACGCAAAGACCAACTATTAAACAGTAAAATGCAGTGCCTGTAATTGAGTCGAGTGAATGGATACATAGTAACACTTAGCGAATAAAAACAAAATGACGTTTACAAAATTTTGGAAGAATATTGGTATTAAGATAAGTGTTTATAGCCATTAAAATGTATTAAAAGGCCCGTAAATGTGCCATAACTTGTCTACGTATGAGATTTGTTACTACATTCGACCTCAATCTCTGCCATTAATTCTAATTAAGAGAGACAGTTGCCCAAATTTGTGTATCGGAGTCTATGGGGGCTTGAATTCGAAAGGACAACCATCAGAGTCATAGGATCAGAGTGGGAAAACTTGAGGATTAGTTTGACCTCCGACGAGAGTGGTTTCGAAAGCATATTCTCCTTTTATCTATAAAGGCATCCTGAGATGACACGAGTGAAGTGTTGTGGGGAATGTGGGACCCATCGAAGTTGTGGCGTCAGAGGTCATTGAGGTAAGGTTTAAATTAGACTCTGAAGACATGGAATCGAAGGAATATTCCCTTATCCTAGAAAGATGTGTAGAATGTAAATGCTTAAAAGGCTTTGAAATATGTTGTCAGAGTTCAATTTTCAGAGTTTAAAAGGATGAGGGACCAATTGGACCCCAACAAATATGGTATCAAAGGAATATTCCTTTGATACCATGGGTGGTGAAGAGTCCCGACAGAAAGAAAAATATACGTCATTCAAGATCCATAAACAGGAAAGAAGGGCCAATATTAAGATGCCATGTGGTGAGGTCACGATCAAACAGGTTGTATCGACTCAGGATATGTTTGAGTATATGTTGGATTTGAGTCTGTCCATCTATGGGATGCCACGTAAGAAGTGAAATTTATATTTCATAGTTTTCAGAGTGTGGGGGTCAGAGTCTTGAGTGGTATGTGGAGAGAAATACTCCGACAAAGACGATGCCAACACACCCCTTTCAAATGAGAACATCAGAAAGGTTTCTGTCAGAATGTAAGATAGTGTGACATTTGTACTGAATCCATCATGACTTAGGCTAAAAGTGTGAGATTGAGACCCATCATGCCGACTAAATGAAAACAAGGATCAGGTTCTTACTGTGAGAGGGAGGAATGATAAACTTTGGGAATAAGGATTGAAGAGTGTAGTACCAGGGGGACCATTTCTGACTATGACCCATGGGTTTCCATTCATGAAGAACTCATAGACTGTATAAGTGATATAAAAATATTCTCCATGTTCATACCTTCTCAGTTAAGTAGGAAAGTATGCCTTGTAAAAAATAATTAGAACATAAGGGGGGGGCATTTAAAAAATAAAATGGGTTGTTGTGGGAGGTGAGACGCAACAAGACCCCATGGATATTTTTGGATCATGTGGAGATTCCTATCCTCATGGTGATTCTTGTCCATGTGTCTTCGTCCCATAGTTACACCTATCTCTCTCGAACTCCATGCGGCAAGCAATGGCATATTCCATATGGTTATTTTTATCCATGTGTCTTCTTCACATCATGCCAACTATCCCTTTGTTGTACGAACCTTTACTTTGTCTTTCATGTTGAAAGCCTTTGAAATTTGTTCAAATTCTGAAATCGGGTCAAGAAAACACTTAGAGAGTGAGAAAGGGTCCCAATGGAGTCATCATGCCTGATCTATAAATTGGTTCCACCAAACACTTACAAGGAAAGAAAGGGGCCCAATGGGGGCAACGAGATCGATCTAAAAATCAACCAAGTCAGACACTCAAATAGGTGCAAAGGGTGACTAATTGGTAAATAGGCCCCAATCTAGAAATTGACCAAGGAAACACAAACATGCCCAAAGGGGGATTGATTTTGAAAGTGGACTCGATTTGGAAATCCTCCAAGGAAATAATCGAACATGTGGAAAGGGGGGCCGGTTGGGAAATTGGGTAAGAAGCAAAATTTGAAAAGGGAAGGAAAAAACAACCTTTTTAGACATGTGTGATGGTTTCCAATGACTGAAAGATAAATGTAATTTTTTTTAAGTGTGAAGGAAAACTTGAATGTGTGAAGGCTACGAAGGCAAGGCTTGGTTTTGAATGTAGTTGGCTAGGTAAGTGATTTGGGCTCCAAAAATGTGGTGATGGGCTAAAAAAGGTGATAACATCAAATTCTTATATGGGTTGACTCCTCCATGTGAGGTGCCAAGATCTAGACTCTAGGATGAGTAGATCATTGCCTTAATCCAATGGGCCATGGAGTCTAGCGAGCATCTAAAATGGAATCCTTTTTGCACTTCCCTATAACCTTTTTGATCACCTTTTGCCCAGTTTCATATCTTTCCATCACTTACCTTGTTCACCAATGTGCATTTTTGGACCAAGGTATAACTATGCCATTTCAATGATCTTTATTACATAATTATGGCATAATATACTTATTTTTCATGCTAATTGGTGAAATGTACAAAGAGGCGTTGGGACCAGTTGCTGCAACACCTCTTGTGCGAGTGCTGCAACACCTTTTTTGTTGTTGCAACACCTTGCGTGCGTACTGTAAAGCTTCATGTTGATGCAACACCTTATGTGTTGTTGCAACACCTTGCACACGTACTATAAATCCTCATGTTTCTGCAACACCTTTTGTGTTGTTGCAACACTTCTTGCGCGAGTGTTGCAACACCTCTTGCGCACGTTGCTGCAACACCTCCAGTGCGTGGTCAAGGCATGACCATGATGCAACAATTGGATGGCCTGGAAGTGGTCAATATTCATGAAAATAGTTAGGGGGATTGATTGAGTAAAGACAAGGATAGACAAATGGTCAACAAAACTAACAACAATAATAAATGGATCAAACCTTTGACCAACAAAGAAGGAAAAAGACAAAGAACAATCGGACGAAAATCAATTTCTTGTTTAGACGACTGAGTGAACCGTATATATTTTAGATTTTCTATTGTAACCAATTGAGGAACAACCAAGATTCTCAAGGCTATCCCTCGATCTCATGAGAAAAATAAGGAATGTAATAGATATACAAATCATCCTCCATTCGAGTGTGGATGTGAGGGGAGAAACAAACAACAAAGGATAGAGAACATAAGTCATGTACTTTCTTTCTGCAATTTACTATAAAGTTCATGTTCCTGTTAAAGTGTGGAATGTGTTAATCCGAGCATTGAAGCATCCTACTGTACTCTTAGACCAGTACCTCGTCTAAGGAGGCATGCCCCCCTCAGCCCGATACTATTTTTATTTTGTATATTTTGTAGAAGTAGTTGTAACATCATTTATATCATTTGATTTATTTCCAACAATTCATATTTAACATCTTGTTGTAACTCAATACTAACATTATAGAGTGTTTCCTTATGGTTTGTAAGTGAATGGTTGTAGCATTGTTTTCTTATTTCCATTTATTTCCAACAATCCCTCTATTGACATCTTGATTATTGTTGTAGCAGGGTAATCATTTTCTGATTGATGAGTGAATAGTTGTAGCATATTTTCTATATTTTTATTTATTTCCAACAATTTCTCTATTTTACTTTGTTGTAATTCTAACATTTCCGTTGCTGCAACTCCCGTTGCTGCAACTCTACATCACAACCTCTAGTTTTATACTTAATGATTGTGTGGTTTACAAATTGAGATGATGCATACCCTTTGTTTGAAAGCACAATCTGGTTTGATTCTTATAGCTTGAGGATATATCTGTCACATTAATCAAGATAATTTTAATACTTGAACAAGTAACCTTTACTTTTCCTGCAAGAGTGATTTACCTTTATGCAAGTGTGGTTTATTTTTTTTGCAAAAGTGATTTACTTTCCCGCAAGTGTGATTTAATTTCCTTCAAGAGTGATATTCAAGAGTGATTTACTTTTCCTAAAAGAGTGATTTACTTTCCCGCAAGTGTGATTTACTTTCCTGCAAGAGTGCTTTACATTTCTACAAGTGTGGATTTGGTATAGTTTAATTCGGTGACTTGTTGAAGTATCTTGAGATCTTTCCTTGTGACATTCATTTGAAAAGTACTACAACCCATTGACAATTACAACATTATACTTGCATATACAGTGCACGATAGGTCACAAGTTCAATACCACCTCAGATTGATAATTGAATGCACAACTCTTTAGTTGCTTACTAAAGTAATTAGGAAGTAATTGAAAAGTCCGTCATTTTTGGCACCGTTGTCAGGGATCTGTCAGAAGTACAGTTGTTGTTTGGATTTTCATTATGGTATATTGAGTGATATGATTTCTTTTTAACAATTTGTAGAATGTTTATCTAGTCTTTTCTATGCACAAAGTTAGAGATCAACAAGGTAGATTCATTGGTTCATCCAAAATTCCCCATAAAGCTAACAATGTAGGTCACTCTCAAGAGGGAAAGGAGCTCATCCAACCAAACTATCTGTCACCTATAAAAAGTTTCCTTTCCAAAAAGAGACTCGAGACCTCCACTAAAGAATATGAGATTATACAGGGTTCCATGCACACAAAGGCTTCAATTCCATAGGATCCGATCAATGAACAATACCACTATGGGGAGTTAATTTTTCCTAAGGAAACAAAATAAATCCCTCAGAGGGAAGTGACACACAAAATTGTCAAAGCAAAGACCTCTGCCTTCGGATTTCCAATTAGAGGATCAAATGAAGAGACCAAAATGAAGAATTTCCCTCATTCAACCTTGCCGCATTGTCATGGTCTATCCAAAGAAGACCCTGATACCTTCCTCTTCGAATTAGATGTACTTTGTAGAAGTTATGTTTATGTGTCAGATGCCCATAAGTTAAAACTTTTCCCTGCCACACTCAAGAACGTTGCACTACACTGTTTCATGGGCCTTGGCAGGGACAACATCCACACATGGGACTAGATGACGTAGAAATTCCTAGAAAAGTAAAAATATGTTGTAAAGACAAGGAAAGGAGGGATTAAGTCTTCAAAATGACACAACATGAAGATGAGAGTGTTGAGGATTATGTCGAAATTTTCAACTATAATTTGCAGAGGGAAAGGAAAGGAGATTTGGATCCCGAGACACGACGTGTCTTATTCCTGAGAGGATCCTGAGATGATTGCATTGAAATTCTCAATTTGATGGGCGAAGGTGATATCTCCCTACAAGATTACAATGTTATCTTGGAACTTTGTCACAAATATCCGAGAGGTACTTAAAAAACAGGCAAAGGACCAAGAGATATATTAACAAGGACATACAAGATTGTTGGAGGTGGATTCACAAGAGTAGAGATCGAGAACATGTTTGAGGACTTCAATACTGGTATAGTTAGTTCCTTGAGCTCCCAGTTGGATACACTGCAAATGAAGAAGAAGAAAGAAGAGGTAGAACGATATTTGGCTATTTTTTTCCCAAAATGTAGAATGAAGCACCTGTGGAAAGAATATCCATTGGACCAAATTGAGCTTTGTGGAATATGCATTGAGGACCATGCTACTTGCAACTGTCCATCCTTACCAGGACTGAAATATATCTATCATAAAGCCAAGGAACTGGAACATCTTTGCTTTGTTTCTCAGAAACAACCATGGTAGCCCATACCTAAAGGTATGGTTCAAGACCAATCTCAGTATTTTAATTCATATTGGACTAATTCTTCCATGCAGTATACTTCTTAGCCATGGTTCATTCCAACACAAGAATGGGTGCCTCCTCCTCCAAACCAGTTATGGCAACATGGGTGGAGGAATCCCACTTTAGAAGGGCCTCAATCAGCCATGACACAACCACCCATGCAACTTCTTCCCCCTCCACAAATGCATGCATCCACATCAACCCCTCCTCGACAAGAATTACCTGCACAACCCATCCCTAACCCTAATAATGGGAGGCCGACCCAACCAACACAAGCTATTGGAATTGCCACCTACCCTACCTATTCTATCTCTTCCGTGGAATATAATGATATCCATATTTGATCTAGGAAGACATTAACCAAGGACCAAACTCTTGTTCATATTGAAGATTTGAATGAGGATGTTCGAGATAAAGAACCATAACACAAATAATCTCGTGAATCTTTGAAATCTGATCACAACCACCCTGAACTTCAAAACCCACCCTGAACTTCAAAACCTACCCTATCCAAAAATATGAAACCTAGAGAAACCTCTTACTCATCCCGAGTTTGACTTATTGGGGGAACTCAAGAACATGTGTGTTAAAATACTGTTGTTCCAAGCCATCAAAGATGTGCATATTTACTCAAAAGCGGTACCAAAACTTTGTTTAAGGAAACCCAAAAGAAAAAGGAAGGATCCCCAAACTGTCCATGTTATGGGTCAACTATCAAACTTAATAATGGGGGGAGTCCTCATGGCCAAATACTCTAACCCTGACAACCCAGTAGTCAATGTGCAAATTAATAATGAACTTATCAAAAACACATTAATCGAACTTGGTGCTACCATTAACGTTTTGACGCACACGACCATGCAAGCCTTAGGACTCACTAGACTTAGGGAAATCCCAACTGAACTCCAGCTTGTTGACAGATCAAATATTAAACTAGAGGGCATCTTAGAAGATGTAGTGATATCCGTAGATCTGTGGGAATATCCCACCAACTTTATGAACTTCCATCCAGTGGATATCCTAGAGATCTTGGGAATATCCCACCAACTTTATGAACTTCCATCCTAAAACCTATTTTGGGGGGGGTAATCCTATAATCCTGGGAATGCCTTGGTTGGCCACTATTGATGCTTACATCAGTTATAGTTAAGGTAACATGACCATTTCCCAAAGGACCTATACAAAGAAATTAACCCTATATCCTCCTGCAAAACCCAGTATAGATTTTGAAACACCACTTTGGGATGATGGAGAAGATAGTGATGAAGAAGGAGAATCTCATCAAGTCCTCTCTAGAGATCAATACTTACCATCAAAGAGAAAATAGAGGATAATGAAATCAATGATTTCATAGCCTCTTCTTAATGTTGAAATATTGTAACTGGAAAGAGTATTCTATTTATTATTGATCTATTATTCATTAGATCAATCTCCTTTTGTGGATTGATCATGTCGGGCATTATAATTGACCAAATCCCCATTTGTGGATTGGTGAAACCCTAATTGTAATATGAAAATTAATAAGTCGCCCCCCAGGCAAATTAAAGTGGTTCTAACCACCCAAAAATACAAGTCGGCCCTGCCAGTGAAGAGACACCTCCTTTCAGCGCTTTCTAGTTTGTATAAATAAAGGAAGCCAACCACTCATTTGTTCAATCACTCATCTCACTCATCTAGTGCGCAAGTATTGAAGGAAGCTGCAGTGACGAGTTGCCAGAAGAAGGAAGAGAGAGAGGCGCATTGGTTGGGAGAGGATATTCTCCAGTGCTTGGTTTATTGTCTTGGCTATTTTCTGGTCTAACATCATGGTGGTTTTTATCATGTGGAGAGAGAGTTATTCTGGAACTGTACTTGGTTATTGAATCTATATTAAAGAAGTTTCGCTGGGTTTTCTTCCCCTTGAGGGTTTCCCAGGATAAATGCTTGTGTACTCTTGTGATTGTGTTTCTCTCAGTGATCCTATATATGTTATGGTTATCTAGTAAATTGAAAGAAACCTAATAATAGCTTAAACCTTAATATGGTATCAGAGCTAAGCTGAAGAGAGCATATTTCATAGGAAAAAGAAAAATGTCATTGTTGCCGTACAAGAAAATTAGGGATTTTTATTGAAGAGGAATTTTAGTCCAAAGATCATCTAGAAAAGTGTGCCCTAGCCTAAGGAACTCATTGACACCTTCAACGCACCTTTTCAGTGGATATAACTCCTAGAAAGTGAAACCCTAGTTTTCATTGGTACTAGAAAACCAGGAAACTAAAACCAATACTAGAAGTACGAGTCCAGATTTCCTCAAGCTCAGTTTCAAGGGGTAAAATTTGGATTTTCATAAATCTGACTGCACCAGCTTACTCGCCTCAGCTCAACGCATCTAGCCTCTAGATCAAAATTTCAAAATTTGAAGTTTGAAAAAATAGTGTTTCATCATAAAACCCTAAGTTGCAGTTGCATTTTTAGTACCAGTTGTAGTCACCCTTGAAGTTTTAAAAGGGGTTGGTAATTATTACCGCTGCTACTAGATGGTGCCACTACATGCAGATGCTATCAGAGGTATGTACTCACATATGTTTAAATTGTTAAGCTTTAAAGGGTATTTGCAGGAGAAGGGATCTCTTGCCATAGATCCAGGAGGATCTCAAGATCCAACACAGTCAGAGGAATAATGCAACCCAGGTTTGATTATTCTGATATGCATCTATTTGTTATGACATTATTTTGATCTAGGTTGCATGTTGAAACTATGACCATCATACTAACCTTTGGTCAAAATTAAATTCAAGGTATTAGATGGGATTAAAGTTGAGATCACAAAATTTATTCTCTAACCCAACTTTCTGTTAAGATAGCATATAGTCTTAGTACATAGGACATGTTGAAGAAAACACTTGTCATATTGAGTGAAGGACACTTGGAAGAAAAGAAACACGCACTCATTCTTGAGGACAAGACTCTGTAAGAGTTCCAGATAAGAAGACATATGTTTCAAAGATCAGATGCTACATCTGTCAAAATATTGGGACACTTTTCCTATGACTGTTCTCAAGGAAAAGTGAAAAGAAAGAATCAAACACATGTGGCAGAGGAAGAGGAATCTCCTCCCTCAAAGAAAGATTTAGTAGAAATTGAGGATTATGTACTTTAAGTTGAAGATAGTTGATTTGAAGAAAGATAGCAAATGATGGAGTCCGTGGAGCCTCCCCACACACACAAAAAAGATAAGTATTCATGTTATTTTAGTATCTTGTTTACTTTAATACTTTATCATTACAAGTTAGATTTTTGTGAGAATGTTAATTAACCTCGCTTTATCTTAGTGTCTATATAGATTTATGAAGGAAGTATCAAAGAAGAGGATAAAGAAAGAGATGAAATATTTATTTCAGATATGATCACTCACGAGAGTGACAAAGGTATGTGTTTAGCTATGATAGTAGGGGAAAATTTGGTAATTTCATAGCTAGAGTGAAAAAGAGTTCAAAAGTCTTATTCATGATTAGGGTTTCAGATGTGTACATAGTTTAACGAGTTTTTCTTAAGAAAAGATGTGTACTACTTTGATAGAAATAATGATATAGTTTTATTTGATTACTTCTTATTGTTACTGACTGATTGGCTAAGTGACATATCTCAGAAAGCATACTGTAAGTAAGTTTATAGGTCTCAGAAGAAACAAATTATGCCTTGACCTGCAGAAGTTAGAAAACATGAGGAGGACTTATGATATGGTGACAGTAAGTAAAGACGAGAAAGTATCCAGTATTTATATAGGACCAGGAGCCTCCTAAATATGCAGAAAATGAATTTTCAAGATGAAGAGAAAGATAGATACTCAGATATAGTTGATGAGATGCAGGTAACTGTAGGTTGCTCCAGTACCATTCTTATAGATGTAGAGGGAGTAGGTTGATCCAGTATGAAGTTAGAAAGAAAGAAATGTTCAAACTCAAAAAGGCACCCATGATATTAAGCAAGAGGCCTCCGTAGAGAAGGAATGAGCAATCCCATAGGTAGACTTTCATAGAGAAGGAAAATAGTAGAGACCTTCATAGAGAAGGGGAATGAGAATTTTTCCAAGGTTGGCCTCTGTCCAAGTGTTGAGTTTTGGATACTCTAGGGACATGCTAGAATACCCTCATAGAGAGGGGTGTGACCACCCTCGTAGAGAGGAGTGTGGATGTTTCTCCAAGGGGCAGTGGACAGATACTCTCCTCCAACCAAGGATTGAGTAGCATGGAACACAAACCTTGACCATGTGGAATGATTAGTTGGATATTGAGGTTTTTGTCGTGATCCTGCATGGATCATGGAAAGGGAGTCTAGTCTTGCCCATGCTAGCATGTTAGATTCTCTAGTTCATGTGGGATGACTATGAGTGAAGCTATGGTAGTAGTCCTCCCCAGTGGATGGGTGAGATAGATGACTACAAGAGAAGGGAGAACATAAAAGGAATGGAAAAACTTATAGAATATATTTTGTGTGAAGATAAGATATCTTCTGTGTGAAGATAAGAAAGAGTATCTTCTATGAGAAGATGAAAGAAAGAAAGAGTATCTTCTGCGAGAAGATGAAAGAAAGAAAGAGTATCTTTTGTGTGAAGATAAAGAGAAAAAAACTTCTTTAATATGGATTCATGGAGAACTAGTTAGTGATCGTGATGCCAGATAACCAAGTGGATTATATTGATGCCTCCTATTACCCAGTTGATGATATTTCGTAGTTGATGATGTTACCCAGTTGATGCTATTACCCAGTTGATGATATTGCCCAGTTGATGATGTTATCTAGTAGATGTTTTTACCTAGTTGATGATGTTATCTAGTTGATGTTGTTGTCCAGTTGATGATGATTATCCAGTTGATGATATTGCCTAGATGATATTGTTTAGTTGATGATGACATCTAATGACTTGTCAAAAGATAAAGAATACCCTTCTTGTTAAGGGGGAGTGTTGAAATATTGTAACTGTAAAGAGTATTCTATTTATTATTGATCTATTATTCATTAGATCAATCCCCTTTTGTGGATTGATCATGTCAGGAATTATAATTGACCAAATCCCCTTTTGTGGATTGGTCAAACCCTAATTTCAATATGCAAATTAAGAATCCCCCCCCCTAGGAAAATTAAAGTGGTTCTAACCACCTAGTAAGACAAGTCGGCCCTGCCAGTGAAGAGACACCTCCTTTCAGCGCTTGCCAGTTTGTATAAATAAAGGAAGCTGACCACTCATTTGTTCACTCACTCAACTCACTCATATAGTGCACAAGTATTGAAGGAAGCTGCAGTTACCAGTTGCCCGAAGAAGGAAGAGAGAGATGCACATTTCTTGGGAGAGGATATTCTCCAGTGCTTGGTTTATTGTCTTGGCTATTTTTTGTTCTAGCATCATGCTGGTTTGTCTCTCGTGGAGAGAGAGTTATTCTGGAACTATACTTGGTTATTGAATCTATGTTAAAGAAGTTTTGTTGGGTTTTATTCCCCTCGAGGGTTTCCCAGTATAAATGCTTGTGTACTCTTGTGATTGTATTTCTCTCAGTGATCCTATCTATGCTATGGTTATCTAGTAAATTGAAATAAACCTAATAATAGCTTAAACCTTAACACTTCAACCAAATCACATGTTCTTGAGAATATTATGCACCCAAAAACATAGATTTCTCTTGCCTCAATAAGAATATCACCTGTAGAAAATGTGTCCTCACCCAAAAAAGATCAAGGGTCCATCATAGAAACTATAGAAATCAGCCCTAGGAAAACCTTGAACATCAATCAGGGACTGATTGAATCACAAAAAGAGCGACTAGTCAAAGTGATACGAAAGCACAGTGATGCCTTCGTCCGGGATTACTCTAACATGAAGGGGATCCATGTTGACTTATGCATACATCATATATACATAAAGGAAGGATCTAGACCCATCCACCAACCCCAACACCAGATGAATCTGACACTAAAGGACATTGTTAAGGAAGAGCTACAAAAATTTCTCGCAACAAAATTTATCTATCCAATTTTTGAAATCCAATGGGGCTCCCCTCTCGTCATGGTACCAAAGAAGAATGGGAAATGGAGAATTCATGTGGTTATCAAGAACTCAACAAAGTGACACACAAGGACCATTTCCCACTTCGATTCATTGACCAGGTCCTGGATACATTAGAAGGGAAGAAGTACTTTTCTTTCCTCGATGGATTCAACATGTATAACTAGATCCAAATCACACCTGAGGATCAAGACAAAACAACGTTTACCTATCCATGGGGGACATTTTCTTATCATGTTATACCATTCAGGTTATGTTACACCCCCGCTACCTTTCAAAGAGATGTAATTGGTATATTCTCTAATTTAATTCATGATTGTGTGGAAATATATATGGACGAATTTACAATATATGGTAATGAATTTGATGAGGCATTGGAAAATTTAGAGAAAACATTGATAAGGGGTAAAGAATTGAACATTTCCTTCAACACTGAGAAATGTGCAATGATTTTAACTAATGGCATCGTATTAGGGCACCACGTCTCAACTAAAAGCATCCAAGTGGATCCAACAAAAAATAAAGGTAATATTAAACTTCCTAACTCCATGTTCGCAAAAAGAGGTGCAAATTTTCTTAGGATATGGTGGTTATTACCGTCACTTTATTGAAAATTTCTCACAAATTGCTCGTCCATTATTTTCTTTGATTAACAAAGATTCTGAGTTTTTGTGGACAAAGAGCTGCCAGCATGCACTTGAAGAACTGAAAACTAAGGTGTTTGAGGCTTCTATTTTAAGGGGGCCAATTGGTCCCTCCTATTCCATATCTCTATGGATGCATCATACAACACCATTAGTGTTGTTCGAGGACAAATAGAAGGAAATGATCCATACACAATCTACTACGTCAACAAAAATCTCTCACCCACATAACTAAATTATACGGTAACATAGAAAGAGTTACTTGCCGTAATAAATCCAATTAATAAGTTTCGACATTACATCACATGATATCCATTAATATTGCACATTGACCATGCTACCATAAAATATTTAATGAAAAAACCTATCACTAATGGTAGGGTATCTAGGTGGTTATTATTACTACAAGAATATGATATAACCATCTTGAATAAACCAAAAAAGGATAATGTAGTGGTTGATTTTATTTCAAGACTTACATCTAATGAGAATGATCCACTGGTAGAATATTATTTTCCTGATGAGAACTTATTTGTGGTGTTATCGCACAAGTTGTAGGTTGGGAAAGCCCGACCCAACCACCAAATGACGAAAACTAAGAGAGAACCTACCTATTGTCACCTTAGATAGGTGTTCCCGTCACTTTAGAGGTGAAATGGTTACCTCAAGGGGGGAATCGGTGACCCTAGGGGGGAATGAGATGGAAAGTACGATGTACGAATGAATTCCTGTATAGGTCAAGTTTCTATGTGTGGAGAATGTCTTGAGTAAGGTATTTATGGTAGCCAAGGGTTTCCAAGAAGTAGTAGACCTTGCAAATGTTGATTGTTCTTGCCCGAGACACAAGAAAAACAACAATACAAGCCCAAGTATATGATGGAAAAGAAAGTTAATCTCATTGTCCCTAATTGCAGCAGTTAGTAACAATATATATCAGCAATGAAAATGATAAATAATGCTGCAAACAAGTTGCTAAGAGTCTATTTGAAAGAGCAAGAGATAAACTAGAAACAACTAGATTAGTTCAAGTAAGAAAGCATTAGACGCTAGCAATGAAAGAACATTGTAATAAAAGGTGTTTGCAGAAATGTCTTGCAGCCTTATGGATGTAGAAAACTTGTTGTTACAACAGTAAATGCAACCATCAAAACTCACAAAGAATTCACCCAAAAGTTGCACTACACTAAGTAGATAAAGGTGGCAAACTCTTAACTAATTTTGACAGCTGAAAAAGCAAGTTATAAGTGAAAGAGTGTTAGGTTTTCTGCAGCCCTAATGGATGAAGATGAAAGTTTATAACAGAATCAAGCAACACCTTTTTAGAGGGGATGCCCTAGTGGCTAAGAGGTGTTCTAGGAACAAGGAACAAAATCCAGATTGCAGAAAGTTGAAATGACCGAAAATCACGTTTCCCAATGCAACTATTTATTTCTCCAATCCAAAATATTCAGATTTGTGCCTTTAAATTGGGTAAATAGAGTCTTAGAATAAATATTTAGATCAATAGATACCTTAGGGTGTAATCCCTTTTAATTCCTAGGGTATACCAATCAAACTTAGGGTAAATCTAAGAGGGTGTACACACTCATATTCCTCCTAACAACCCTTGCAAAATAACTTGTAAGCTTTAGAAAATTAGATGAATCTTAATAGAGGGTGTATCCAACATAATCCTCCTAGGTTTTCAAGCAACCATAACCAAGAAAGAGCAAGAGATAACTAACAATGCATATTTTTCCTTACCGGTTCCAAGAGAGAGAGATCAAACCCTAGTTTCACAAAGAAAATTCACCAAAAGCATCAAGAGAACAATCATCCAAGAGGTGTGCATCACTCCTCCTCATACATTCACCAAAATATATCACCATAAAACATTTTCACATGAGAGAAACACCATAATTCTCAAAGCTAGCGAACATTTTAACCAAGTATCCTTCTCCACAAGGGAGAGTTATGTCCAAATGAGATACAAATGATCTCTATTTATACTAAAACTCTAAAACATAGTTTGTCCACATTCAAAGGGTAAAACATAAGATAAGGGGTCAACAACCCTTATCTTACCCCTTAAACCAAATAACAATATCTAATTTACACTTTAGCACATTTAGAAACCCTAACTCAAGATAATGTCACCCTTTTAAGGAGAAGTCATTGGAGTTGGGGAAGCATGACTAGGCCTCTAAAGGCCACTTGTCACTCATCCAAGACCCTTCTTCATGATTTAAAGCTTCCTTCCTTCAAAACGTGCCATGTGTTAATGAGAAATACCTCCATCATCACAAACCCTAGCCCTAGGTGACGTCAAGCCTCAAGAAGTGACATTTTCCCCCTCCTAGGAAAATCGTTTGGAATGTGAGGGCTAGGTCATGTATTCCAAGGTGTCTACTAGACCTCCAAAGGTAAGTCATCATGATCTAGCATGTGGCCCCTTGGCATCCAACTTGTGGGCTTCAAGCCCTAGGGAAGCCCAAACTAGGCTTGCTCCTCCAAAACTTTCCACCAATCAAGGTCCTGCAAAAGAAATAGGCACACCCTCCAAGGATCTCAAATCAGAATATCATGGAAAGTGAAAACCACATCTAATAAATAAGGCACCTAAACACGTGCATCAAAACTACTTCATCAAATTAAACAAATGCTCAAAGACCCTATACAATTGACCAAGTTTAGGTATGGGAGGGGTATCATAAAAGTCCTATTGGGTAGACCAAAACCCTCAAGTAGGGGATGCTCCCAATGATTCCCCTTCAAGGCCATGTTGCGGATCATGAGGTGGATAGGGGAGTAGACTTCATAGGTCAATAAGTTTCATGACATACAAGGGATCACATTATCTCATTTATGGGTGCCTTTGTAGGGGGTGTGCTGCACCTTCTTCCTCAATGCAAACTTTTTGACAAGCCCATTTATTTCCATTTATTAATTAATTAATGATCCAAACATGTCTGCATTTCCAATAGTGAATCGATTAGCTTGGGGGGCAGTAACAAAATGTCACTTGAACAAAGAGGTCCACAAAGTGCCATAGGGGTAACCATATAAAGTGTTGTAACAAACTTGTGTTAGTCTTATATTCAAGAGGGATATTTATTGTGTGTTTGATATTGTACATGTCTTCTATTCTTTCAAGAGAAATAGTTCATCACCCTCAAGAGCTTACTGGGTGAGCATCTAGAAGGTTTATATCTTAGGCTCTTATCTTTTGCCAACAACCATCCACCTGAGCCTTCGGCCCCTTCTTCCCATGAAATGAGGTACATGCCCTTCTTGGGTCACTAAATTCAAAGGGCCCAGAAGAGGGAAATATGGTGGGAATGTAATGAGCGGAAAGTGGTAAGTCTAGTCAGGAATGGTATGATAACCCCTCAAGGGATCCCTAGTTTCAAACCTTCCCCAAAGGTTGGCCACTTACTAGGAAATCTATGACACTCACCAAGGTGAAATAGGGTCAAAAACATAATGTCCAAGAAAACATTCTATCATCAAAATCAGCTTAAATACAACATGCTTAAATGCCTCAAATATCAGGGTGATTACCTTCCACAATACCTGACTTGTATCACATGGAGCAAGATCCACGTGCCTTCCAGAAGTTAGCTGGTGTGGTGGATGCATTGACGATGGATCCAAACTATCATGATACATCGGGCTTCCATATGTGCAATTTGGCACTGCTAGTCATGTGGTATCTCGACACTCCATATCTGCAACCTGAGGGCCTCGAGACATCATCTCCTTAGTTATACCACAAAATTGGGATAATAATTGGCTCTTACTTGGGGACATGTGCTAGCCGTAGAGTGCATGAGAACCGCAACATCTCCTGGTAGACGTCTGCCTATGTTGAAACAAAAATTGTATAATATAGGGTGGTTCTATCACCCTTCGTCCTTATACATCAAAACCAAAAATGAAAACTAATCTAGAAAATAAAATTTTAGCATTTTTTTCAAAAAATTCTAAACTAAGCATGAAATCAATATGTAAGTAGGGAAAAATGAAATATGAAATGCATCTAAACTAATATGAGCAATGAAGATTCAAATGCAAGGAAAGCAACATGACCTACCTACTTACCTGGGGGCCTTGGGGCCCTATAGATCAGGTGATAGATGATGTCAGGTGAAGTCATACAACCAGTGAAACCAGTTGATCATCTCATAAAAGCATCTCCCCATGTGCTTAATCATGTGAAACAACAAGGATAAGTACAACACAAAATGATCATGAGAATAAATATATATATAATCAATCATGAAATAAAACTCATGGAGATGGGTGGGAGGGACAAAATCTTGTTGGAAAGAAGAACCATAAGCCTGCTCATCATGCCTGAAAGTGTAGCCACAAGCCTAATCAATCCATCTATGAATGAGACTATCATATATAGACAACGATTCATCTTCATTCACACACAAATATCCACTGCTTTTGGAAGACTGAGAGGAGATAAGAGATCGGAAGAAGACTACATGGATTCCCGGAGAAGAAGATAAGAGGTAAGGGATAACCTCATGTCTATANTCATATATAGACAACGATTCATCTTCATTCACACACAAATATCCACTGCTTTTGGAAGACTGAGAGGAGATAAGAGATCGGAAGAAGACTACATGGATTCCCGGAGAAGAAGATAAGAGGTAAGGGATAACCTCATGTCTATAGAAAAGCTCCTCCCTCGGACTTAGGGAACGTCAATTATTTATCTACAAATACCCACTAAAAGTATCAATATGAAAGCACTTTCGTTTGGTAGCGTGGACCTCTGAGGGCCCTGGGCTGGCCACGACATGGTGTCTATCAAAGTCTGAGCACAATGGATGAAAATCCTCACAGAACAAATCTGCATCTTCAAAAGGGTACATATCATGGGATGAATGAAGATCACCCTGAGTACTCTGTGACAAGTTAGCCTCGGAGGGGCAGAACAAGTCTCTAACCATATCATCTGAATCATACATGCATAAAGACCAGTCCTCTGATGATGACAACTTAACCACTTTTTCTTGAGGGCTACCCTCAATGTCATAAATTGGGTCTCTATAAAAAATGAAACGTCTAAAATCCCATCTACACCTCCCAACCTGTATGAAATCATCAATACAATGATTGTCAACTATATCCGGGTGTTGTTCCATGATTTCACCTGTATCATAGGCACTTATTACTTCTTCACAAGATTGGACAACTTCATCTTCTTCAAAAGGGAAAGTAGACAACTATGTCTCATTCATGCCTTCTGCAAAAGAAACGTCATCGAGATCCTTTTGGAAATTTTCTTCATTTCCACAGTCATGGAACAAAGCATCATCAAAGTTTTGAAAAGGATTATAACTCATCATGTTCTCTTCCTGATGTGTAGGAGAAGGAGAGGTCTGGATGTACTCATCAAGTGGAAGGGTAGATATAAGCACTTTATCTTCATTATATGTCTCATCTGAATATTCTTCATCATGATCTTCTTCAAGCTTTTCTTCTTCCCCATCTACAGGAAAACCTTCTCTACAAAGAACATTTTTGATCTCTTGGAAAGTATGTTGCAAATTATGGGTAGCTGGCTGATAGTGCTTGAGAAATTCTTCAATGAGCTTGGTAGAAGAAGGGATTCTTTTCGGATTACATGAGTGTGCAAGCAAATTCCTTTGACTTGATTCCAACGAAGATTCAAAAATTTTCATTAGCACATCCTCATGTAGCACATCTAGGCTTGAATCATACTTCATATAATTGATGACATGGGTGACTACTAGAGCTAGATCACCATTGAATTTAGGGAAACTTTCCCTCCATTCCAGGGATCAATGATTTGGATATCCAGGGATATTTTGAACATCCAAAGAAGGATAGACTTTATAGAAATCCCATGGTAAGTCCCATGAGGCCATGGTTCCATTACTTAGGGTAATACCTCAATGGAGTCGCCATATGAGACTAATGCTCATCAAAGGATGGAAAAGGGGAAAAAGTAAAGGTGGGTTCATGGAAAATGGAGTCGCCATATGATCTTCAAGAAGATCTCATCAAGGGTGGAAAAAGGAACATTCTTTAATGGATTTGCCAAGTCACTAGACAAGCTAAGAGTAAAGGCTTTGGGAGAGAAGAGTATTCAAAATCCTCCCTGACAACGATGCCAAAATGTTATCACACAAGTTTTAGGTTGGGAAAATCCCGACCCAACCACCAAATGGTGACAACTAAGAGAGCACCTACCCATTGTCACCTTAGATAGGTGTTCCCATCACTTTATAGGTGAAATGGTTACCTCAAAGTGGGAATCCCGGTGACCCTAGGGGGGAATGAGATGGAAAGTGGGATGTATGAATGAACGCCCGTATTGGTCAAGTTTCTATGTGTGGATAAGGGCTTGAGTAAGGTATTTATGGTAACCAAGGGTTTCCAAGAAGTAGTAGACCTTGCAAATGTTGATTGTACCTTCCCGAGACACAAGAAAAACAACAATACAAGCCCAAGTATATGATGGACAAGCAAGTTAATCTTGTTGTCCCTAATTGAATCATTTAGTAACAATATATATCAGCAATGAAAATGATAAATAATGTTGTAAACAAGTTGCTAAGAGTTTATTTGAAAGAGCAAGAGATAAACTAGAAACAACTAGATTAGTTCAAGTAAGATAGCATTAGACTCTAGCAATGAAAGAAGGCTGTAATAAAAGGTGTTTGCAGAATGTTTTTGCAGCCTTATGGCTGTAGAATTTTTTTTGTCACAACATTAAATTCAACCTTCAAAACTCACAAAAAATTCACCCAAAAGTTGCGCTAGACTAAGTAGATAAAGGTGGCAAACTCTTAGCTAATTCTGACGGCTGAAAAAACAAGTTATAAGTGAAAGAGTGTTAGGTTTTCGGCAGCCCTAATGGCTGAAGATGAAATTTTATAACAACAGAAAAAAATACCCCTTTAGAGGAGATTCCCTAGTGGCTAATAGGTTCTCTAGGCACAAGGAACAAAATCCAGATTGCATAAAGTTGAAATGACTGAAAATCACATTTCCCAATGCAACTATTTATTTCTCCAATGCAAAATATTCAGATTAATGCCTTTAAAATTTGGTAAGTGGAGTCTTAGAATAAAGAGTTAGATCAACAAAGACCCTATGGGTGTAAGGCCTTTTACTTCCTAGGTTATGCCAATCAAACTTAGGGTAAATATAAGAGGGTATACACACTCATATTCCTCCTAACAACCCTTGCAAAATAACTTGTAAACTTTAGCAAATTAGATGAAGCTTAATGGAGGGTGTATCCAACATACTCCTCCTAGGGTTTAAAACAATCATAACCAATAAATAGAAAGAAATAACTAACAATGTATATTTTTCCTTACCAATTCCAAGAGAGAGAGAGAGAGAGATCAAACCCTAGTTTCACCGAGCAAATTCACCATAAGCATCAAGAGAACGCTCATCCAAGAGGTCTGAATCACTCCTCCTCATCCATTCACCAAAATATAGCACCATAAAACATTTGCACAAGAGAGAAACATCATAATGCTCAAAGCTAGCAAAAATTTCAGCCAAGTGTCAACTAGAAACATCATGATTTAAATCTTCCTTCCTTCAAAACGTGCCATGTGTCAACTAGAAATACCTCCATCACCACAAACCCTAGCCCTAGGTGACGTCAAGCCTCAAGAAGTGACATTTTTCCCCTCCTCGACAAATCGTTTGGCATGTGAGGGCTAGGTCATGTCTTCCAAGGTGTATACTAGGCCTCCAAAGGTAAGTCATCATGATCCGACATGTGGCCCCTTGGTATCCAACCTGTAGGCTTCAAGCCCCATGGAGGCCCAAGCTAGGCTTGTTCCTCCAAAACTATCCACCAATCAAGGTCTTTCAAAATAAATAGACTTGCCCTTCCAGGATCTCATGTCAAAATATCATGGAAAGTGAAAACCACATCTAATAAACAAGGCACCTAAACATGTGCATCAAAACTACCTCAACAAATTAAATAAATTCTCAAAGACCCTATACAATTGACCAAGTTTAAGTATGGGAGGGGTGTCATAAAAGTCGTATTGGGTAGACCAAAACCCTCAAGTAGCGGATGCTCCCAAGGATGCCCATTCAATTCCATGTAGTGGATGTTGAGGTGGATAGGGGGGTATACTTCATAGGTCAATGAGTTTCATTACATACAAGGGTTCATATTATCTCATTTATGGCTTCCTTTGTAGGGGGTGTGCTTCACCTTCTTTCTCAATACAACCTTTTTCCAAGCCCATTTATTGCCATTTATTAATTAATCAATGATCCAAACACGTGTGCACTCCCAATAGTGAATCGATTAGCTTGGGGGGTAGTAACACAGTGTCACTTGAACAAATAGGTCCACAAAGTGCCATAGCGGTAACCATGTAAAGCGTTGTAACACACTTGTGTTAGTCTTATATTTAAGCGAGATATTTATTATGTGTTTGATGTTGTGGATTTCTTCAATTATTTCAAGAGAAATAGTTCATCGTCCTCAAGACCTCACTGGGCGAGCATCTAGAAGGTTTATATCTTAGGCTCTTATCTTTTTCCAGCAACTATCCCCCTGAGCCTTCAACCCCTTCTTCCCATGAAATGAGGTACATGCCCTTCTTGGGTCACTAAAGTCAAAGGGCCTAGAAGAGGGAAATATGATGGGAATGTAATGAGCGGAAAGTGGTAAGTATGGTTGGGAATGGTATGATAACCCCTCAAGGGATCCCTAGTTTCATACCTTCCCCAAATTTTGGCCACTTACTGGGAAATATTGTAAATTCTAACCTTGTACAACATCTACTGCAAACTGATATTCAGAAAATAACAGAAAAGATACAATGGCAAATACAAACATTACACAGAGATTTTTCACCTGGAAACCCAAACCGGGAAAACCAGCATATATTATATTGATACACATTGTGTTACATTGTTTACNCTAATTCCTTAACCGGAAATAGAAAACCATCGGCAAAAACCATGTGCCGAAAACCACCTAATATCATGTGGTCCCGGAAATATGTCGGCCCGACGATAATATGTCGGCTCGAAACCGGCGAAAATATGTCGGCCAAAAAAAAAATTTTCGGGGGCGCTGCCCCCGAACTCCCGCACGGGGGGCTCCGCCCCCCTTCTCCCCCCGAGGGGGGGCCTAGCGGCCCCCCCTCTTACCCCCCTGCGCGCTTGGCGCAGGCGCTCAGACACTACTACTCGTGCAAAGAATATAACACATACCCAACAAATCTATGACACTCACCAAGGGGACTACGTCAAAATCAAAATGTCCAAGCAAGCATTCTATAAGAAAAAGCAACTTAAATACAACATGATTAAATGCCTCAAATATTAGGGTGATTACCTGCCACAATACATGACTTGTATTGCATGGAGAAAGACCCATGTGCCTTCCAGAAGCTAGCTGGTGTGGTGGATGCGTTGATGATGGATCCAAACTGCGGTGATAGAGTGGGCTTCCATATGTGCAAGTTGACACTATTAGTCATGTGATCTTTTGACACTCCATATCTACAACCTGATGGCCTCAATACATCATCTCCTTAGTTATCCCACAAAATGGGGATAATATGCGGTTTTTACTGATGCTCCTTGGTTTGTAGATATTGATAATTAGTTGGTTGAAGGTAGAATTCCATGTCATTTACCTCTAAAGGAGCGACAAAATATCATCAAACAAAGTTGGAGATTCTCATGGATCAACAAATGTCTCTTCTACACAGGATTAGATCTCATCATCAAGAGATGTGTGAGAGAAGATGAGATCTATGAGATCTTTAAAGTTTTAAGTACCAAATACTTGAGTACATAAACACCACAAATATTCAGAGACGATATAGAAAACCCACACTTTATTCTTATAGAAAACCCTTTAGGAGGGGGAAGCACCATACAATGGATCCTATTATGGAAAATATATTCTCTTGTTCACTTGCCTCTTCGAGGGGGAAACCTCCTAATGAGCTACATGCTCCAAATAAAAAAATTCTCTTCTTGTCCCCATTACATCGCTTGAACCCATTTATATAGTGCTACCAACCACCTAAGAACAGTCTAGAGGAGGAACCTTCTAGAAGTAGAACCTTCTAGTAAGTCCTCTTACATTTATTATGTTCATACTAATATATCTAACTACCATAGTGGGCCTTATTTAATAATATAGTGGACCAGGTCCACCTCACATTGTATATAGTGCTACGAACCACCTAAGAAAATTCTAGAGGAGGAACCTTCTAGAAGTAGAATCTTCTAGTAAGTCCTCTTATATTTATTATGTTCATACTAATATATTTAACTACCATAGTGGGCCTTATTTAATAATATAGTGGACCTAGTCCACCTTACATTGAATAGCCTCCACTATTATCACTATGGGCCCTTCGGCCCCACCCTTTACCTCTCTAGCCACACTACATAAAGCTTGCCACGATGGTCCATGTAGGGGCCATTTCGCATACAAGAGGATTGCGTAGAAGGTACTTCATCAAGGGTACTATTGGCCCATTATATTCAAAGACACATAGGAATATGTAAAAAGGTGTGATAGTTTCCAGTGCATGGGGAGACCAGTGCAATCAGATGAAATTTCGTTATAGTCACAATTGATATTAGAACCCTTTGATAAATGGGCCCTAGATATTGTAGGGCCAATAAATCCTCCTTCCCACCATAACTCCTACATCTTAGTATGCACGGATTATGTCACAAAATGGATGGAAGCCAAGGCACTCCCGACTGTGACAGAACAAGCAGTAGTAGGATTTCTTCATGAAGAAATCTTCATCAGATTCAGGATACCTTGGGAAATGGTTACTGATGGAGGAACTCAATTAACTTCAAGACTTATTAGAGACTTGATGGATAAATATAAAATCAAACACATGGTTACCACACCATATCACCCATAGGCCAATGGACAGGTAGAAGGGACAAACAAAATTCTTGAGGTCATCATCACCAAGGCTATTAGACTACACCTTAAGGATTGGACTGAAAGATTACCTGAAGCTCTATGGTCCTAGAAGATGACATGGATTACTACCACTGGCTGCACGCCATATAAATTAGTGTATGAAAAGGGAGTACTATTGCTGATTGAAACATAAATACAGACACTCATAACAATTGTACAACTTGGAATGGACTTAATTGAAGCTCAGAAGCAAAGTCTCCTTCAAATCAATGAATTGGATGAACTTTTCCAGGCTTCCTTGCACCACACAACAATAATACAACATCAAAGAGCTTGGTGTCACGATAAGTTCATTAAGAAGAAAAAATTAGAAGTTAGAGACTAGGCATCATTATTTGACTCCAAGTTCAAATATTGCAGAGGGAAGTTCCACACTCGATGGCTCAGGACTTATGAGATCGATACTGTATATGAAAATGGAGCCATCAAAATTTACACCATTGATGAAGACATAACTCCTTTGATGGAAAATAGACACATGCTTCGACTATATCATAAACCTCTATCCAAGGAAGCCTTTATGAAGAGGATCACTAGTGGATGGATTGATAATGATCTGGATATTCTTTACAAGGGGTGAACCCTTGCTGAATGATTTGGTCCTATTCAAAAACAACAAAAGCTTATGTATGAAAACCCTTAGGGGCATGCTTGGGGGCATGTTTTGTGAAAATCAACCTATGCTAGCACATGACATGCTTGAAAAAAAAAGGATGGGAACTTTAGTGTTTTATGATTACAACTAAAAGACTTAAAACCTATGTCATATAATCCTTATGACTCAAAAAACAAAACCAAGGTGAATTTTTTGACCCACACAATCTATGTGTTAACAACCTTGAGATCACTAGGAGCCTGCCTCCGACCCGAAGATTGAGGAAAACGAACAAAATACCCTTCCTGGAACCTACACCCAAGAAGAAAATGATGGATTATTTTAAGGGAAATGGATTCCAACTCGCAACAACACTAGAAGAAGAAGAAATCTCCGTTGTTACACAAAAACCAACAGGAGAAAAAGAGGAAAAAGAAGAAGAAACTTCCGCTGACATGCAAGAACCAACAAGAGCGTTGTAGAATAATTAAACCCTTACCAACACACAAGAACCAACAAGGTCGATAGATAAAGTATCTATTGTAGATGAAGGAGGCCATGGGAAGCATATAAAATAAGAAATAGTCACAGAGGCATGATAGACTAAGGCCACTACACACACTTTGAATAAAATTCACCAGGCCCCCAAAAAGCGCAAGTCTGTAGGTACATACTCTGTTACACCCCTGTACTCATTTCTTATTCAGATAAATAAAATGTTAGAATCAAGGAACAAGGGTTTTCAACATAGAATCAATGTTCTTGAGGGAAAATTGCCATGCCCATATGGGAGATTAGATTGCCTAGAACAGACAACATAAATCATCATTGGCTCAGGGGCATAGGAT
The DNA here is from genome assembly GCA_010110895.2 of Picea sitchensis. Classification (NCBI taxonomy): domain Eukaryota; kingdom Viridiplantae; phylum Streptophyta; class Pinopsida; order Pinales; family Pinaceae; genus Picea; species Picea sitchensis. The sequence continues at coordinate 120,245 of SNQJ01S0006275.1, read as the reverse complement.
TTAGAAAACAGAAAAGAGGTAGACACACATAAAAAATTGGCTGGCCTTGAATTGCAGAAGGAAACCACCTAGACATAAGTGCCTGGGAATTTTCTACCAGAGAGGGAATTGGCTATTCCTGAATTGCAGGAGGCAGCCACCCGAACAAAATGGGATAGGCTTGATCTCTAGGAGGCAACACCTAAACAAAATGGTATGATCTTGAGCTATAGGAAGCAGTTGTCCAAACATACCCCAGGGTAACTAAATATGTAGGGGTTCAAACATATGGTAGATATGTATGGGAGATGACCAAAGAGGATAAAAGGAAAGCAATGATAGAGGAATACGAACAATACATTATGCCAATAAAAGAACACCAACATGTTGTTAAAATATTGAGGGAAAAATGGATAATACACCTACAATACCATAGGGCTAAATGAGATCAATGGAAACAAGAAACAAAATAACGAGCATAAAATATCCTCAAGCTGAAAGAACAAGTAGACACCTTGAAAACAAAAAATATCAAGCTTGGCCCGTTGATGGAATCTGAACTCAGTTGCAGGGAACCTTCCCCTGTTTACAACTTGTTTATGCAAGAAAGGTACCTATTGTTTCAAAGGAAGGAATTAATCACTAGTAAACCTTATGAAATCACCTTTCCAAATACTTTCTTGGAAGCCTATTACGAGTGTACCAATGGAGAGAAGAATTTGTTGTGTAAGTTGTACCAACATAATATTTTTCTACACCATGACACTCTGTGGAATACAAATATTTTTGGAAGAAATTAGTTTCTTGTTTATCCGACTGAGTCAGTCATAGATATTTTATATTTTTTGTTGTAGCCAATCGAGGAAAAACCAAGATTCTCAAGGTTTTCCCTCAATATCATGAGAAAAATAAGGACTGTAATAGATATATAATTTATCCTCCATTTGAGCCTAGATAGGAGGGGAGAAACATACAACAATGGATAGAGAACATAAGTCCCGTACTTTCCTTTATGCAATTTAACGTAAATTTCTTATTCCTATTCGAAGTGTGGAATGCATTAATATGAGTATTTAAGTGTCGTAATGGACTCTTAGACCAGTACCTCGTCTAAGGAGGTAGTTTTGTGATTTATCCTACCCAACACCCAACATTTAATTCCAAATAAATCACTTATTGAATTAAAGCACAACTGAGTAATCAACTAAACATGTAGCAGGAGCATAAACAAGGAAACCAAATCAAGCACACATAAACACCAATATTTTTGGGTAGATACCCTTGGAAAAAACCCCAGAGGGAAAAACGGTGTTGAGAATGATTTTATTATGCTAAAATTGGGACTCCCATAACATGAATAATGGCCCACTGAGAGAAATACAACTACATACAAACCTGACAAAGTTTGATATGTTGTAAAAACTAGAACTACACGATTTTTGAGGTGTACACGATTGTCCTTCACTAAAACCGCATATGTACGTGACTATCTTCACTGCAACCCGCGTACATGTACATGAAGTCTGTACGAAAAGCTACATATAAAATGACACTCTCATGTGGCTTCTTCTGACTAAAACCCACCTGCACTGTGTCTACTCTCTCCTCTCCTTGAATTGATCTCTAGATGGAAGTCCTTCTCCACCTATCCAAGATCTTGAATCACAATCCTTCGTGATCCAATCCTCCATGTGTTGACTCTCTCAACACAATTCTATCAAGTGTCTTCCTCCTTCACCCTAGCCTTGCTTTTATAATTCTGATTTATAATCTATATCTAATCTCTAAGGTGATTGACGATTGAGATTACTTCTTACACCCACTTGAGATTTAGAAACATGCTAATTACTTTTAGCACTTTCTTTAAATAACTCAATTAACTAATGATCCAGATTTTATGAGCATAACGAAATGAATACAGATTATTAATAGGTGCTTAACACAAAATAACAGAGATACAATAAAACTGGTTTTCTATTCAATAACGAAATAAGCTGAAACTGTAAAATGCAGCGGAAACAAGCTTGCTAGAATGTTGGCGGATTATCTCTGAGAAGAGATGTGACGGTAGTGCGCATTCGCAAGAGGAAGGTTACAATGAGGCTCTGAAGGCATTTTTACAATAAGAAAGAATTCCAAAAACCCTAGACATCCAAAAACCTAACCCTAGGAGATGAAACGCCAAAAATCATGTGGGCCCCGTTTGGGTAAGCTAGTACATTAACTTCCCGGGGTCGTAACTTTTGCATACGATCTCTGTTTTAGGCGTGTGATAGCCTGTTGGGAAGGTATCTCCGAGGAGATTCATTTTGGGGGATCAATTATTCCTTTGGCTATCATTGAGGAGCTCGATACCGAAAAACTTCATTTAGGCCCTCAAAATGGCCCCGGAAGTAAAAACTGCTAAAAATAGTAAATTGCCAAAAATGTCAGAAAACTATTTTGAGCTAGTTGGGAAAGGTGGGTGGCCACCGATATCCATATGGATCAATCCTCCCTCCTTAGGAAGAAATGGTCTCCATTTCATTGAGGTCCCCCATTAAATGAGGAAATTTCTGCTGAATTTGGCCCCGGGTGAGCCACTTGCCTTGGTGTAGGAGCTTGCCTGCTTTGACGAATCGATAAAGCTGGATCCTTTGTTGTCGAGTGCCCTTGATCTGTCTGTCCACAATCTGATCATTGTATGCTTGTTGTATGCAGTCGGGGTTGAGATCTTTTGGTGTCAGCTGTTCTACTACTTCTGAGGTGTCCAATAATGGTGGGAAATAAGGGTGAAGGAGATCCATGTTGAACACTGGGTTCAGGCCAAGGAAAGGAGGAATGTTGAGCTCAAAAGCTTTATCTCCCACAGCCTTGGTGATAGTGTACGATCCATAACGGAGTGGGCGAAGCTTCCGATGGGGTCTTGTAAGGCGTTCTTTCTGCAAGTGCAACCAAACTTTGTCCCCCACCTGAAACTTATGCGGCACCCGATGTTGATCATGGCGCTGTTTGTACTTGTCATTGGACTTATGTAGGATATCCTGAACCTATTGGCAGATGTGATGGATCTGCTCAATGAACCGGGTGGCTTTGTCAACTTCAGTTGGAGCAGGAGATGAGTCAGTCGAGGTGACCGCAAGGGGAAGTGCAACATCTATGGGACCCAATGGTTGGAATCCCAACCCCACTTGAAAGGGGCTGTGGCCGGTTGAGCTATGCAAGGCTCAGTTGTAGCTATGATGGACATAAGGAAGGCTCTCATCCCATGTGCGAGGGTTCTTTGAATTATACATGCAAAGGATATGCACAATCATTCGATTTAAAACCTCAGTTTGGCCATCTGTCTGGGGGTGGAAGGCCATGGATTTGGTGAGCTTGGTGTCCAGCAGTGACCAGAGGCTCGACCAGAATGTGCTGAGAAATCGACTATCCTGATATGAGACAATGGTTTGTGGGATTCCAAAATGTACCCAGACTCGTTCAAAGAAGAGCTTGGCAGTGGCCTCTGCTGTAATGCTCTTCTTGCAGGAAACCATAATCGCCATCTTAGAAAAGCGATCAACAACCACAAAAACACAGTCATTTCCCCGCTTGGTGGATGGGAGGCCCGACATGTAGTCCATTAAGATGGATTTCCATGGCCTGTCAGGAGTAGGAAGAGGGGTGTACAAGCCCTGTTTCTTAGTGGTCGGTTTGGCAATAGCACAGGCAATGCAATACCTGATATACTTGCCGACCTCCTGTCGAAGTTTCGGCCAGTAGAAATGTTTCTGTAGCATCGCCACTGTCTTTTCGATGCCGAAGTGTCCTGCCACCCGACTATAGTGGGCTTCCCAGATCAGCTTCGCTCGCTCGCTCGATGGAACACAGATATGGCCCAGATGACACAACAACCCATCCCGAAGATGGAAATTATAAACAATTGCATTTGCACCCAACATTTGGTAGGTGGTGGCGAAGTTAGTGTCTGTCTCATAGAGTTGGGGCCATCCAGATGTCTCATGGCCACAAGAGTCTAGCACCATGGTGAGTGTCGCAACTGGCGGTCTACTGAGGCAATTGGCGACGCGATTGGTGCTTCCTGTTTTATACTTGATGTTGAGGTGGAATTGCTTCAAGTATGTGGACCACTTTTGATGGCGGTCATTTTGCAGTTTTCCCTGCATCTACATGAATTGCAGTGGCTTATGATCAGTGTGGATGACTGTCTCCTTCCCAAGAATGTAATGTCTCCACTGGCGAAATGCTTGCACACTGGAGTACATTTCTTTATCGTAAGTAGGGTACTTACGAACAATATCTGACAGTGTCTCACTATGATAGGCCACGGGGTGGCCATGCTAAGTGAGAACGATGTCCATGGCATAGTCTGAAGCATCTGTCTCGATATCAAAGGGATGCTACAGGTATGGTAGTGAAAGTACTGGGGCTGAGCATAAGCGCTGCTTCAAATCATCAAACGCTTGTTGTTGGGACCGACCCCACGCAAATTTTTCCTTACCACCACCCCTGTTTATTTGGTTGAGGGCCCATGCAATATGGGAGAAACCCAACACGAACCTGCGGTAGAAATTA
>SNQJ01S0006275.1:91756-113140 GCA_010110895.2 Picea sitchensis | reverse complement strand
CTATTCAATAACGAAATAAGCTGAAACTGTAAAATGCAGTGGAAACAAGCTTGCTGGAATGGTGGCGGCTTATCTCTGAGAAGAGATGTGATGACAATGCGCATTCGCAAGAGGAAGGTTACAATGAGGCTCTGAAGGCCTTTTTACAATAATCAAGAATTCCCAAAACCATAGACATCCAAAAACCTAACCCTAGGAGATGAAACGCCAAAAGTCATGTGGGCCCCGTTTGGGTAAGCTAGTACATTAACTTCCAGGGGTCGTAACTTTTGCATACGATATCCGTTTTAGGCGTGTGATAGCCCGTTGGAAAGGTATCATTGAGGAGATTCATTTCGGGGGATCAATTATGCCTTTGACTATCATTGAGGAGCTCGATACTGAAAAACCTTCATTTAGGCCCTCAAAATGGCCCCGAAAGTAAAAACTGCTAAAAATAGTAAATTGCCAAAAATGTCAGAAAACTGTTTTGAGCCAGTTGGGAAAGGTGGGTGGCCACCGATATCCATCTTGATCAACTAATCACATAATTAATTAATAAAAATAGTTTACTTTAATAATTCATTTAAATAAAGTAAATTCAAGAGTAGAAGGTTTTGGACGATTTCCACATGTCTAGACACATAGACCCATGCGGAAATACCCGTCCGATGATACAACTAGCAGACACACTCCATCTTAGTGAGGAAGGTATTCTACACCACTCCAAGTCTGTCTTTGAATAATACAAACTTCCCTTTATCGAAGGGTTTGGTTGAAATATATACAACCTACTCATCCGAGGAAATATATTGAAGCTTCACTGCTCCCTTTTGGATCCTTTCTCGAATGAAGTGGTATATGATCTCTATATGCTTGGACCTGTCATGGAATACTGGATTCTCTGAGAGTTGATAAAACTGTCATTATTGAAATATATCACTGTAGGCTTCAACTCCTGATAAAAAAATCTATAAGAAAATTGCAAAGTCAAATGACTTCACAACTTGCCATACTCACTGCCATATACTTTGACTATGTTGAACTAAGTGCTATAGAAGTTTGCTTCTTGTTGAACTAGGTAATCACTCCTGATCCCATGCTGAAGCAATACCCCGAGGTCCTCTTTCTGTCTATTGCAATACCTGCCTAATCTGAGTTTGCATACCCCTACAAATTCACTCTATCTTCTCCAAGATGTCTCAATCCATATGCCATTGTACCTCTCAAGTAGATGAACACATGTTTTGCTAAGATATAATGCACCTGCCTTAGCTCCACCATGAATTGACTCATGGTGTTCACAAAAAAACAAATATCTATCTTGGTGTTGACCAAATACATCAAGGACCCTATCAATTGCCTATATATCTTGGGATTCACCAACTATGAATATGAAGTCACCACCTTCTTCAGATTGTTTGTCATAGGTGTAGCCATCAATTTACAGTTCTCCATCCTGAATGTCCTCAAGATATTTACTGCATACTTCCCTTGTCCAAGGAATATCTCTCTCAATACCTGCCACACCTCTAACCCCCAAGAAATAATGCATCAAGCCAATGTCCTTTATCTCAAAATCACTCAATAAATCTGCTTTGCACCCTTCAATAAGCTCCTCTGCACATGTTAGAAATAAATCATCAAAGTACAGAACCAAGCTGAGTGGATCCGACCCAACAAGTATAAAGTATAATTTAGGATCCACCTCACTCTTGGTAAAGCCCATACTTTGCAAGTATCCGTTGATCTTGGAATACCATGCCCTATGTGTCTATTTGAGTCTGTACAAGGCTTTCTTAAGCCTATACACATGAGACTCCCTCTCATGTACCTCAAAGCCCCGAGGTTGATCTATGTATACTTTCTCCTCAATGATCTCATTGAGGAAATCTATTTTCACATCCCTCTAATGTATCTTCCACCTCATAATTGAAACAATAGAAATAACAATTCGAATAGAATCATACCTCGTGACTGGAGCAAATGTCTCCTCATATTCCACTCCTTCTTTTTGGGAGAACTCTCTCACCACAAACAACACTTTGAACTTCTTGATGTACCATCTACAACATACTTGATCTTATAGAGCCACATGGAACTCAAAACTGATTTTCCCTATGATCTTGGAACTATGTCCCAAACATCTTTCCTCATAATAGAGGTGTACTCCTCTACCATGGCATCTCTCCATACTTACTGATCTAATGCTTCCTCAAAACTAGAAGGCTCAACATCAATGATGCTACTCTTAAGCGCCATATAGTTCGGAAAATTCTTCGAAGGCCTTCACTCTTTGAACACACTCCTAGGAGCCTCACCAACATCCCTCAATGTCTGTAACAACCACCATGGTCTCTCGACAGGACTGAATGGGGATAACTCATCCTCTCCATATGAAGTATGAACTATTAACTGTTTCTCATCCTTTGAAGCCTGTTGCTCCTTGTCCTCTGTCACTGTTGATGACTCCTGAGATCTACTAGATGCCAAGTTCTCCTCAAAATTAACATCTCTTTTCACAACTGTCTTCCTCTGTGCTAGAATGAAGATCCCATAAGCCTTTTAGGTCTCACTGTACCTTAAAAATATACCCTTATGTCCTGAAGGCTCTAGCTTCATCCTCTTCTCCACAAGCACATGGATGTAAGCTGGATAACCAAAGATCCTCAAATGACCAATCTATAACTTCACTCCTAAGAATTCCTCCTCTAGAGTCTTGTCCCCCAATATCCTATGAGGAATTTTGTTCTACACATACACTATTGTGTTACATGCCTCTGCCCATAGCAACATAGGAAATTCCTGGTCATGTATCACAACCCTGGCATAATCGATGATGGACAAATTTTTTCACTTCGCAACCCCATTCTGCTGAGCGTTGTATGATATTGTCAACTCTCTCTTGATCCCTACCTCATTGCATAAATCCTTGAAGTAATTGGAGGTTTACTCTCCGCCATTATCCAACCTCAAGACCTTGATCTTCTTACATGTCTGGTTCTCTACCTGAGCTCTAAACTCTTGAAACCAACTAAAGAACTCATCCTTGGTCTTCATAAAGAAAATCCAGGTTTTCCTAGAAAAATCATCAATAAATGTCATATAGTATGATGAACCCTGTAATTATGATACTAACATAGACCCACTCACATATAAATGTATAATATCCAAGATCCCCTTGGACCTATAACTCTCACTGCTAGGAAAATAATCCTTGGCATTCTTTCCAAGTGCACACCCTTTGCACACTCCCTGTTACTCAATTCTGAACTCTGGAAGACTTGTAACAATATCCATTAGAATAAAAAATTCCCTGTAGTATAGGTGTCCCAACCTCATGTGACACAACTCACATAGGTTTTCACCATCGTGTACCAAATATTGAACATGATTTCACTACAACTTGTACAAAGTGCCTTCTCTAACCCCAAATACCACTGCGTTTTCCATGATATCTTTCTTTAGACGTATGAGTACCTGACCTCTCTGAAAAGTAACAACAAAACCCCTTTCCTCCATAGCTGAGACTTAAAGAAAATTATTCTTCAAACTTGGTATGTAAAGCACATCATGGGCATCCAACGAACCCCCTGACTCGAGATGGAACATAACTGTTCCTTCTCCCTTCACTTCATACCTGGTTTCATCACCGAGCTCCACATGAACATATGATTCATTCTATGTCACACTACTAAATAAATCCTGTGCTTCTATCATATGATGAGATGCACCACTGTCCAAGAACCAAGCACTCCTTGTAGCTATGCTGGTAGAATGGAAAGAAACAAGTGAGTACTCCTTCTCAAACTTCACTGCAAACTCATTTAGTTGTGTCTCTTCTGATGCTACTGTCTGCATCTTTCCATTACCCCTCTTATTCTTCTCCAGACACTGTGATGCACAATTTCCATTCTTATGACATGAGAAACACTTCATTTTACTCAAGTCCTTCTTCTTTCTTGGTTGTGATGAACCTCCATCAATGTTACCCTTCTTGATAGAATTATTTCCTTTTCCCTTCCTTGTCTTACTGACAAGAGCCAAGTTCTCTTCACTACCTCCATGTTTTCTGTTCTTATAGTCCTCCCGAGTCTCTTCCTAGATGCAATCATCCCAAAGTATCTGCCAATCTGGGAGATGTTCCTAAGCGCAATCTCCCTTGACAAATGGTTCCCATGAATTGGGAAGACTATTCAATTCCACATTCATGAGATATGCATCCTCTTTTTTCTCCCCTATGGTTGCAAGATGATCATTCACTTGTGTGATCCTCATGAGATAGCTGATAACATTATCAGATCTAGACATCTACACCAATATGAGTTTATCCTTAAGACCATATTCCTATTCATGTTTGTGATCTGGAATAACAATACCAAGGCATCAAACATCTCTTTGACTGTCTTCTTCTTAGAGAAGTGAAGAACTAGATGATCCTTAATTGAATCTAAGATGACCCTCTGTGATTTGATATCTTTCTTGTTGTGATCTTCCAAAGCTACTAGATCTGTCAGTGGAGTAACAACGTTTTCCACTAACTCGCAAAGGTCATACTCCTTAAACCCCAAAGTTGATCTTTCTTTCCAAGAGAGGAAATTTGATGCTCCATGCAATCTACCTTCAACTCTTAATGGTGTTTCCACCATACCTAAGACTCGATAAAATACCCTGGAAATAAACTACTGCTGAAAACTACCCCTGTACTAACCTGTACAGACTTGTACGCGACTGTCATCACTAGATATTGCATATGTACGTGACCGTGATCACTGAAACCCACATATGTATGTGACTGTGACCACTACGACCCACGAATATGCGATTGTGCTCAAATCCTCCCACATATGTACGTGAATGTGCTCAAAGACTTCCATGTATGTATGTGACTGTGCTTTTTGTGACCACGTACACCTCAATAAACCTGCAACAAATTAGTTATGCCTCAGTACGACTGTTTCTCGTAAATACGTCCTTCAATTTCCACCTGTTGGTTATGGATCTGCTATGGATATGAGATCATGTACTTGGTTTCCTCCCTTTAGAGATCAGACTTTGATACCATGTTGTGATTTCTACTTCCCAACACCCGACAATTAATTCCAAATAAATCACTTATTGAATTAAATCACAACTAAGTAATCAACTAAATATGTAGCAAAAACATAAACAAGGAAACCAAATCAAGCACACATAAACACCAATATTTTTTGGGTAAATACCCCTGGAAAAAACCCCAGAGGGAAACCAGTGTTGAGAATGATTTTATTATGCTAACATTAGGGCTCCCGTAACAGGGATAATGACCCACTGAGATAAATACAACTGTAGATAAACCTTGAAAAGTTTGATCTGTTGTAAGAACTAGAATTGCACAGTTTTCGAGGTGTACATGACTGTCCTTCACTAAACCCGTGTATGTATGCAACTGTATCAACTATGACCCGTGTACATGTACGAAAATCTCCTTACAACGTGACACTCTCCTGTGGCTTCCTCTGACCAAAACCCACTTGCACTACCTTTGTTCTTTCTTCTCCTTGACCTGATCTCTAGATGGAAGTCCTTCTCCACTTCTCCAAGATCTTGAATCATAGTCCTTCATGATCAAGTCCTCCGTGTGTTGACTCTCTCAACACAAATCCTGTCAAGTGTCTTCCTCCCTCACCCTAGCCTTGATTTTATAATCATGAGTTATAATCTATTTCTAATCTTCAAAGTGATTGATGATTGATATTAAGTCTCACACACACTTGAGATTTAGAAACATGCTAATTACTCTTAGCACTTTCCTTAAATAACTCAATTAACTAATTACATAATTAATTAATAAAAAAATTACTTTAATAATTCCTTTAATTAAAGTAAGTTCAAGAGTAGAAGGTTTTGAATGATTTCCACACATCTAGACACATAGACCCGTGCGGAAATACCTGTTCGATGCTACCACCAACATCAAAAGGCAGAGCCCCCTCCTTAGCTCGGTATTGTTTGTATTTTCTCTATTTTGTAGAATTAGTCATAACATCATTTATATCTTTTCATTTATTTCCAACAATTCCTATTTAACATCTTATTGTAACTTAGTACTAACATTGTAGAGTGTTTCCTTTTGGTTTGTGAGTGAATGGTTGTAGCATATTTTTCTTATTTCCATTTATTTCCAAGAATTCCTCTATTAACATCTTGATGATTGTTGTAGCACAATAATTGTTTTCTGATTGATGAGTGAATAGCTGTAGCGTCTTTTCTATATTTTCATTTATTTCCAACAATTTCTTTATTTTACTTTGCTGTAATTCTAACATTTCCCTTGCTACGATTTGGGTTGCTGCAACTCTGCATCACAACCTCTAGCTCTATAGTTAACAATTGTGTGGTTTACATATTGAGATGAATTATCCCATTTGTTTGAAAGCACAATGTGGTTTGATACTTATAGCCTGAGGATATATCTGTCACATTAATCAAGATCATCTTAATACTTGAACAAGTCACCTTTAGTTTTCCTGCAAGAGTGATTTACATTTATGCAAGTGTGATTTATTTTTCCTACAAAAGTGATTTACTTTTCCTGCAAGAGCGATTTACTTACCGCAAGTGTGATTTGCTTTCTTTCAAGAATGATTTACTTTTCCTTTACTTTCCTGCAAGTGTGATTTAATTTGCTGCAAGAGGGATTGAACTTTCTGCAAGTGTGTCATTTACTTTACTGCAACTGTGTGTTTTCATTCCTAAAGTGTGGAATTGATATATTTCAATGACTTGTTGAAGCATATTGATATCTTGCCTTGTGAAATTCATTTGAAAAGTACTACAACCCATCAACAATTACACCATTATACTTTCATATAAAATGCACAACAGTTCATAAGTTCAATACGACCTCATATTGATAATTAAATGCACAACTCTTCAGTTGCTTACTAAATTAATTCCGTAGTAATTGAAAAGTCTGTCAGAGTCAAAATGTTGTTTGCAACCTTGGTGAAAAAACTGGACTTGAAAAATAAAAGGAAAAGACATATATACAAGTAAGAAAGTACATAATTGAAAAACTTGAAAGCAACATTATGGTACATGGAGAAATTTTCATAGGCTAGTTGGCAACCCTTCTCTTTTAACTGCATGAAGTGTTTCAGGTGCCTGCCATTGATAGGACAATCAAACCACTATCCCTCTAGGTTACTCAAATGGAAATAGTTTGGAGTTTCGACGTAAACTTCCTTTATGACATATAGACCCAACCATAAGATATCAAACTTCCATGTTGCAAGGGTCTTTATGTCTTTTATCCCAAAGGAGAATCATGTCTCCTTCCACAAAAATCATAGGCCTATCATTTTTGTCAAAGATATTCTTCATCTTATCCTAATACTCTTTAATTCTGCCATACACCTAGGTTAATTGCTCTTGAACTTGAACTAGCTGAAGTATCTTCCTTTGACGTTGTCAAATTTAGACATGATATCCTGTAGTGATTTCATTACAGGAAGTTCCAATTGAGAAAGTAAGACTACCTCCATGCCATAGATCATATGGAAAGGAGATTTGTAACCCTCTTGGTGTTGATCCTATCTGCCCATTTGGAATATTTGAGATGGGAGTCCCATGATCTTTTGGCCACTTCCTTGAGGGTATTATGTAGATGAATGATCCAAGCTGATATTCCATTTATGGGAAAAAACTCTATCATTTGTAATTTGGAGAAATCCTTTGTATTATTTGTAATTATTTTCCCTGGGTGGCCGAACCTGGACAGGATTCTTTCTTCACAGATTCTGATGACAAGCTAGTCAGTAGCATGTCTGGTGGGGATGGATTATACCCATTTAGTGAAATATTCAGTGGCTGTGAGGATACATTTATGTTGGCCACTAGATGGAGAGTGTATGTTGTTGAAATAATGTAACTGCAAAGAATATTATTATTCTCATTGTTATTTTATTCATAGGATTAATCCCCATTGTGGATTAATCAAAGCCTTGATAAGAGAACCCTTCTGTAAGGAAGATTAAGATACTTAGGTCAGATAATGGAGGAGAATATACCTCAGAATAGCTCATGAAATTATGCAAATATGTTGGGATCAAGATCCCCAACAAAACGGTGTAGTTGAATGGAAGAACAGAACCATGCTGGAAGCTGTGAAGATCAAGATCTTCCTATGTGCTTATGGGCAGAAGCAACAATGCCAACTGTTTATGTGTAGAACCGATTATCCCATAGCACACTTGGGCTCAAGACACTGGAAGAGATGTTCACCGGAAATAATCTAGAGGTAAGCCATATAAAAATATTTGGCTGTCCAATGTTTATTCATATACCAAAAGAGAAAAGAAACAAGCTGGAACCCTCCAGAAAGAAGGGAATATTTATGGGATACTGTGAGGTCTCCAAGGCATTCAGAATCTACATACTTGGTCATCGCCATATTGAAATTAGGGAATGACCTTTGATGAAGAAGCAACACTTAAGAAATCAAAGAGATGCACCAGCTTGAAGAAGTATATGAAGAGGAACACATAATACCGAGTTACAAATCTGAGGGAAGTTCTAGAAATTTGCATAATCTGATGGAAGTCATAACTACGATGAGAGACTCTGAGACCACGTGACATATCAGTTCAAAACCTCCTCAAATGACCTTCTCCATAAAAGCCTGCTTGGGCAAGAGGCTTATTCAAGATGGAGAAGTATGGTGTTCCAGAGAAGGAACCATGAGAGACAAGTGAAAGACCAAAGCCATTCTCGAGTTACACATTGTACAATCTTGATGAAGAACCACATGTTTTGAAGAGTTCATCCAGAAGAAGGAATGGGCGAATGCCATGATAGAAGAATACCAATACACTTAATAAATAATGATGTATGGGAAATGGTTCCCAGACCAAAAAGTAAGGATGTGTTATCATCAAAATGGCTCTTCAAAATAAAACATACTTTCTTGATGTCGTGTGAAATACTAAAACAAGATTTTTCATCTTGGCTTTTCCCAGAAGGAAAGCGTTGACTATGAAGAGACATTAGCTCCTATGGCGGATACACTTGATCAGAACCATCATACCTCTTTCAGCTAAGATGAAATGGAAGATGCAGGATGGGCGATGAAGACAACTTTCCCTAAATGAATTGTTGTCGAAGAGGAAGTGTATATAGAGCAACTATAAGGATTTGAGGTTGAAGACAAAGAAGTCTCATGTCTGGAGATTGAAGAAAGCCTCATACAGAGGATTGAAGCAAGCTCCTAAGAGCTGGTATGGCCATTATAAACCGGAGTTTCTTGACGAGCTTAGGCTTTACCAAGAGTAAAGGACTCAAATCTCTACTTCAAAATTATGGATAATGAACCGATTGTATTACTCTGTATGTGGATGACTTATTCTTAGCTGGAGGAGAAGAAAAGCTCATGTTGAATGTAAAAAGAGACTTGCCTCGAATTTGGGAAATGAAAGACCTTGGCCTAATGCATTACTTCTTAGGCCTTGAAGGGTATGACGAGTCAGAAAAGGATCTTCCTTAACCAATGGGAAGTACGGTCGAAATCTTAAAGAGATTCGACATGCTAGAAATGTAAGTCCATGATTACACCCATGGAAATGAAGCTGATGTTTTTAGTCGACACTTCGTCAGAATCGATTAATGCCACCTTGTACAGACAAATTATTGGATCACCGATGTACCTATGAACACCAGACCAGACATTTGTTTTAGGGTGAACACCTTGAGTCGGTTTGGTAGAGCCAGGGCGATGTTCACCTTTTTGGTGAAAAACATGTGATGAGGTACCTTAAAGGTAAAATGGATTATGGTCGGCTATGATGGAGATCATGAGCTTCACGTGTCTTGAGATACAGCGGTGAAGTGGGTAGAGGCGTTGCTGGCCAGGAAAAAGCACTTCTGGATGTTGTTTCGGTTTTGGATCAGCTATGATCTTGTGGCCGAGTAGGAAGCAATCCAATATTTTCCTCTTAGTACAATGGAGAGCATAGTACATTGCCACATGTTGCCTTCATTTGCAAAGCTATATATGGCCTCAAAAGTTGATGGCCCGACCCTATTTGACTTAGAGATGAGCAACCTTGATTCTATGTGACAGCTAGAGCTACATAAAGATGACATAAAATCATGTATTCCATGTGGGGTCAAACACATAGAGATCCGCTATCATCCACGACATGGTACAAAGGGGAGCCTTGAATCTCCAGTACATTGGCACGGATGACGGGTTGCTACGATGTTGAACAAACCTCTATCTAGTGTAAAGTTTGAACACTTCGAGATAAGCTTGGTATAGTCCAGTTCTCCACGAAAGGGGAGTATATATATATTCCTTGCTTGCGACCTTGTTGTTAGACATAAAGTAAGATGAGTCACATTGCTTACGACCTCATTTGGTAGGCGGTAAAACAAGGCGTTGTGTGTTCCTTGCCCGACCTTGCTATTAGGCGGTAAAAACAAGACGAGTCATTCTTCTAACTACCATGTTGAGCGTGAAGCGAGATGCCTTCCATATTCCTTGCTTACGACCTTACCATTTGTTAGGCGTAAAGCAAGATGAGTCATTGCCGACCTACATTTGTTAGGCGGTAAAAACTGCGGCGTTGTGTGTTCTGCCCGACCTACATTGGACGTAAAGCAAGTTGAGGCATTGCTTCTGACCTCGTATTTAGACATAAAGCAAGATGATTCTTGCTTATGACCTCGTTGTTAGACGTAAGAAAGATGATGATGTGTTCCTTGCCCGACCTAGTTGTTGGGCGTAAAGAAAGATGATTCTTGCCCGACCTAGATTGTTAGGCAGTAAAACAAGATAATGATGTTCCCTTGCTTCTGACCTAGTTTTTTAGGCGGTAAAGCAAGATGATTCCTTGCTTCCTGACCTAGTTGTTAGACGTAAAGCAAAGATGTGACTAAGCTACCAACAACTTAAAGCGTGACTGAGCGGTGTAGTGGTGTGATGTACTTGACCTAGTCTTTGTGATGAGGTATCATTTTTCTTGTGCGTATTGATGGAGATGATGATGGCATTCTTTAGGAATGATGATGTTGTCGATGAAGAGCTTATTGACTCGTAAATATGCCAGTAATGTTTCAAGATGATATTGTGATCGCATCCTCACGGTGTGATGATGCAAACCTCTCTCGCGTCTTTGTTGAAGAATACCCTTCTTGTTGGGGAATGTTGAAATAATGTAACTGCAAAATTATTCTTATTATTATTGTTATTTTATTCGTAGGATTAAAATGACGTGGATTAATCATGTCAGTGGTATTTTGTGGGACCAAATCCCCTTTTCATTATTAGTCAGCGGACAATTGTAATAGGCAAAAAAAAGAAGTCGGCTAATAATTGTGTGAGACCAGAGAAATAGAATTAAAGGGTGGGTTTACCCACCAGTGAAGGTCGGGCACCTTTAGTGAATACCCTTCACACGTAATGGAGTCTTGTATATATAGAGGGGCCAGCGCCTCACTCTAACACAACTCCTTGCTCATTCTTAAGGGCAAATACAACTTACCGGTTGGAGGGATAAAATTAGCATCTTTTGGAAGGGACTATCATTGTGGTTTTGAGGTTATCTCTCATTTATTATTGGCAATTTATGATAAGGAAGTTTTCTTTGGGTTTTCTCCCTAGGGGTTTCCGGGATAAATCTTTGTGTCTCTTGTGAATGTGTATTTCTCGGTGAATGCGTTCTTATTTTACTCTTATCTATTGAAATGCAAAGAAATATAATAATGGCATAAACATTAACACGCATATGTAGTATAAAATCAAAGGCCCCATTGCTTTCGAAAGGGGCCTCCGCTTACCTTGACATTAAAGATGGTGAAGTTTTTTGTCTTCCAACAAAAATTTGGCAGTCATGGTTGACATTGTATTGGCAATTTATGATAAGGAAGTTTTTGCTGGGTTTTCTTCCCCTAGAGGGTTTCCCAGGATAAATGCTGTGTCTCTTGTGAATGTGTATTTCTCAGTGATCTTGTTCTTATGTTACTCTTATCTATTGAAATGCAAAGAAATATAATAATGGCATAAACATTAACATATGTAACCTATAAAATCAAGACCCCATTGCTCGAAAGGGGCCTCCACTTGCACTGACATTAAGGTAAGGTAGGGATTTTTTTGTCTTCCAACAAAAATTTGGCAGTCATGGTAGACCCTAATAAAATTATGGACATTAGTGAATATGGTGGGATAGAAATATCCAAACATTAATATCTTGTGACCTATATCTTTGGCTACAAAATGACCTCCACAAATTCCTTAATGTATGTCTTTGATCAACAAAATTGCCTCTTCGTCTAGCATACTTATAAGCAATACTCCATCTACGTTTCTCCAATGCAATTGAGCCCCAACAATATAATACTTATCCAATCTAAGTCTCAAAGATATCCTCTTGGATTTATCCATTCTCTTAGGAGAAAGTCTAGTGTCCAACATATATGATATATCATGGTACCATGGGGATTGTTCATAACAAGCCTTAATATATTATTGTCTTTCTATTTCTTGGTCTCCTATCTCCTCATATTGTATTGCATTTAAGCCTACTATTTGCAGGTTAGTTTTAACCATCGGTTCTTTTTTTCCCTCTTGGCCTTTAATCAACTTGGTGGGTTTTATCACTATGCCATAATCCTGAATTTTTGTGACCCACTCCCCCCTTTTTTCCATCTACTTCTAGTTGGTTGAGTATGTCCTTGATTGAGATATGCGAGACATAAAAAACTATCTATGATTTCAATACATACTCTCTAAAATATTTTATGGATTTTACTAGAGCATGGGACTATTTTTCCATGATGTTGTACTTGAGCTCTGTGTCTCTAAGGGATTTGATGAAAAATGCAATGGGTTGTTGATGTCCCTCATCATTCTTCTACATGAGGACTACAATGATAGTGATCAAAGGCAAAGAGGAAAATCATGAATTATTTACTATGGTCAAGGCTCATTAACACAAGGGTTTATCTCAAGGTGTTCTTTGTTGTTGAGAAAGAAGATTTAGCTGTATCATCCCATTTAATATTTCTATCATTTTTTAACATCCTAGTCATTTTCTTGGTTATCTCAACAAAGTAGGGTATGAATCTCTAGAGAATATTGATATTCCCCCAAAATGATTGTAGGGCCTTCTTGTGTGATTTTTATTGGGTAGAGAGATAGTATTTATTGCTTCTACCCTCTCTAGATCAATCATGACCCCCTATGCAGCTACTACATGTCTCATTAATTTTCCTTCTATTGTCCCAAAGAAAGATTTTTTGGGGTTGACGAATATGCCAATTCTTTTGCACCTCTCAAAACTTTCATTATAAGTTCTAGATGGTCAATAGCCTTTTTCAGGTAGAAAATCAAGTCATCAAGACATATCACAATGAAAATGTCCTTGATGTCAGAAAATGTGTAATCCATACCCCTCTAAAAGGTAGCCCCATATTTTACTAACCTGAAAGGAATCCTCACATATGTAAATGTGCATGAAAAAGTGGTGAAGATAGTCTTTAGTACATCCTTTGGGTCCATTTCAACTTGATTGTATCTCGAGAAACTATCCAATATGGACATCCTTTTAGACCCCACTAGATTTTGTAGAAATTGATCCATCTTTGGTAAGGGGTAGTTTTCCTTTAGGGAATATTTGGTCAAATTTCTAGAGTCTATGCAGATTCTTATTTCACCATTTTTCTTTTTGATATAGGACTAGGTTTGCAACCCATTCTGAAAACCTGTCTGGAATAATTATTTTGGCATCACATTTTTTTAGCTTTTTTTATACCAATGATCACATCATGGTGTTTAGTTTTCTATGATTATTCTTGAAAGGATCGATGTCTTCTTTCAAGGGAATCTAATGCTTGAAAATGTTAGGGTGATAAGTCTTAATATCTTCATACCTCCATGAAAATACATCTTCAAATTGTTTGAACACCTGAATGTACTTATCTTTTTCTTCAGGAGATAAATTCTTTGATATCTTGATGAATTTTGGATCATATTCTGTGCTCAGGTTGTAGTCATTCACATTTGATGGTTCTATCTTCATAGAGGGTTTCAAAGGTATATCATTTGGGTTGAATACTCTCTCCAATAGAACCATACCTCTTGGGATGAAAATTGTCTTGAGTTGTATAACCCTATGTACTCCAATAATTTTAGGTCGTGATTGATTCACTAACTAATCGGTTTCCATATCTGTACCATCTTACTCATCTAAATCTATGTTCAAATTTGAATATTCATCGATTAGAGCTTGGAACCTTTTGATCTATTCCTCATATTTGAACACTTTCCATTGTTTTATGTTATTAGGGATCGAAGATATGTGCATGATGTAAATGAA
The DNA here is from genome assembly GCA_010110895.2 of Picea sitchensis. NCBI lineage: Eukaryota > Viridiplantae > Streptophyta > Pinopsida > Pinales > Pinaceae > Picea > Picea sitchensis. Next base: position 98,804 of record SNQJ01S0006275.1, on the reverse strand, counting down.
GTAGTAGAGGTGATTTGTATCAGGCAGTTTGAAATTTATAGCTGATTGGGATAGGTTGTCAGATCTTTGATTCTTTTCCTAGGGAATGATAGTGATGTTAATAACTTCAAAGAAATGGTCCAACATATCCCATACTGTGTGTTTATACTGCCTTAACCTTATATGCTTATCCTGACATTTTTTTGTACTGATTTAAAATCAAATTAGAATATTTGAATATCTTGATTTGTTTCACCCTCATTTTCTTAGGTGTTTCTATTCCTAGCATCATTGCTTCATACTCTTCCATGTTGTTCGTACAATCCAAATTACAACTTAAATTCATGTGGGAACTCTCTTCCCTTTGGTGATATCAACGTGACACCTACCCAATTTCCATCTTTATTACATGCACCATCAAATTGTATCTCCACAATTATAAAGGGTTGGATCTTTCTCCTTCACACATGAAATGGATGCAATAATTATTAAAAGGAGTTTCATGTATGAGCACCAATTTATCGATATTGTTTGTGGTGTAAGAAGTGAAGTTGGTGAGATTTTCAGAGTTATTGATCACACAAGTCATCTTAGGCTCCCTATATAGACAACATGTTTCTCCCCCAAAGATAGGAATGGTGGCACAAGTCAAATCGGATATCCCCCCCATAGAAGTGATCCAATGTCTAAAAAAAAACATACCGCAGGTGGGAGAGACATATGTGATCACTATATCCATCATTAGAGTTTTTTTTTATGGATCTGCATGTTGAGCACACACTTTTATTGAGANTATTGTTTGTGGTGTAAGAAGTGAAGTTGGTGAGATTTTCAGAGTTATTGATCACACAAGTCATCTTAGGCTCCCTATATAGACAACATGTTTCTCCCCCAAAGATAGGAATGGTGGCACAAGTCAAATCGGATATCCCCCCCGTAGAAGTGATCCAATGTCTAAAAAAAAACATACCGCAGGTGGGAGAGACATATGTGATCACTATATCCATCATTAGAGTTTTTTTTTATGGATCTGCATGTTGAGCACACACTTTTATTGAGAGGGGGGGGGGGTGAATCAGTATAAGACATTTTTTTACTTTTTAAAACATTCATCAACCATAGGAAATCAATCACATATGAGATATATTAACTATAAAACATGGAACACAATATTTACGTGGAAACCCTTTTTAAATAAAACCACAAAACTTCTCTTTATAATTCTTTGTAGGCACCAACCTACTATTACAAATATTTGTAGGCACCAACCTATTGGAGATACCAATCCCCACCGGTACAAACCATGGTAGACACCAACCTACTCTTACATATTTTTGTAGACACCAATCTACTGGAGACACCAATCCCCACTAGTACAAACCCTGTTAGGCACCAACCCACTCTTACAAATCTTCATAGAAACCAATCTATCGAAGACACCAATCCCACCACTAAGCACCAACTTAGCAAAGGACACCAATATCTTTGTTTGAGCAGCACCAACCTTCAAGTTAAAATTTCTTCTTTAGTACATAAAACTTTTCAAAATATGATAACACTCACATTACCTTCACTGAGTCTACTTGCTATGTCTTCCTTCACCAGGTTTGACCAAAATTTGAATTTCCAGATGGAATTTATGGTAACTTTCCCAAAACTTGTTGTTTTTGGCCTCTTCTCATGAACGAAATTGTAAAAAATGCCACATGTCCATTTTTTCAAATATGATTATGAAATTTTTACATGAGGTACTTTAGTATGTCTCCTCATATCCTTGAAAGTTTCACAAATTGAAAAGTCCAAGAAGAGAATTTATAGAGAAAATTCCAAGCAGACCTGTTTGAAACTGATTTCAGGACCATTCAAAAACCCTAAATTCCACAGGATATATATCAAAAGGTACATCTAACCAAAGAATTAAATTTTTACCTGAGGTACTTCTGTATGTCTCCTCAAATCCCTAAAAATTTCACAGTCTGAAAAGTCCTATAAAAGAAGTTATAGCAAAAATTCCAAACTGGCCTATTTGAAACTGATTTCAAGACTAATAAAAAACCCTAACTTTCACAGGACATATATTAGAAAGTATAACGAAATAAACATCCAAAATTTTAACCACATGTACCCAGAGATCTCACCTCCATCTCCTGAAAATTTCATGGTCTGAAATGTCCCAGAATATAAGTTATAACAAAAATTCCAAACTAATATGTTTGAAATTGATTTCATGAGAATTCAAGAACCCTAACTTCCATAGGGCATATCTTAGAAAGTATAACGAACCAAAATTTGAAACTTTAATCACATGTACCTAGAGATCTCACCTCTGTCTCCTCAAAATTTCACGGTTTGAAATACCCTAGAAAATAAGATATAGCGAAAATTCCAAACTGACCTGTTTGAAAATGATTTCAGGAGCATCCAGGAACCCTAACTTCCACATGGAATATCTCAGAAATTATAGAGAGCCAACATTTGAAATTTTAACCACACTTATATAGATATCTCGACTCCGTCTCTTCAAAATTTCACGTTTTGAAATGTCCCAAAAAGTAAGTTATATCAAAAATTCCAAACTGACATAAAACTAATTTTGCAACTCTCCTCTTTTGGAATGATATTCAATCTTTGCTCATCCACTTCTTCAAATGTTATTACATTTTTCACCCAGACACTTTCTCTCAATACTTTCTCTTTTTATACTTTATCATAACCCTTCATGAAGGGACATGTTAATTAAAAAAGACACGACACCCATTCATTAAATAATTAATTCCCCCTTTTTTATTTCACTTTTCCAAATACCATGGGCTTCCAAACCCATGGGTTTGAAACCACCATTTCACTTTTTACTTTTTCACGTGCACCCCTTTTTTTTTCATATACTTGTAAACCTATATATAAATCAATCTTGGAAATGTTGTGTGTTTGTAAAGTCATAATATGCCATTAATGACAACATTAACCCTTTGACATCAATGGTAATAATTCCAACAATCTCCCCCTTTGTCATTTATGACAATCCTGCAACGAAACACATAGTCCACCAGGCATAGAAATAATTCCCCCCCTGTCTACAACTCTCCCCCTTTGACATCAATGGAGAAGGGATGCTCCTCCCGAGATCATGCTTCTCCTTAAGCACTTAGTAATGAGATGGATATTACTCCCAATTTCTATCTGAGATATTCACATATATCCTTGGGAAGGGGTTTTGTGAAAATATGCACGATTTGTTCTTTGGTGACATATATTCTAACTTGACATTTTTTTATGCTACCTTTTCTCTTAATAAGTGATACTTGATCGGAATATGAATTTTTTTTGAGTGCATAACATGATTCTTTGAAATATTTATTGCACTTGTGTTGTCACAAATTATTGCTATTGGATGATCATATTCTACCTTAATATCTATCAATGTCTGCTTCATCCAAAGAAATTGTGTGCAACATGATGTTGCTTCTATATACTCAGACTCTGTCATGGATAGAGAAACTTAAGGTTGTTTCTTTCTCAACCAAGACACTAGATCGTTTCCCAGAAAGAATGCTCCTCCACTTGTACTTTTCCTATTATAAACACTGCTTGCCCAATCCACATCCGTATATGTTGTTAGATTAAAATATTCACCTCTTGAGTACCACAAGTCGAAGTCCAAGGTTCTCTTTATATATTTGAATATTCTTTTCACTGCTTACACATAAGTTTCTTTTGGTGCAGCTTGAAACCATGCAACCAATCCTACTGCTTGCATAATGTCACATATAGTAGGCTTCCAATTATTGACCTGTACAATGTTTGATTTTCTTTCGAAGATTCATCATCTTTGCTTAATTTACAACCTGTGACCATGGGTGTGCTGACTAGTGCACAATATTCCATTATGAACTTCTTCAACATTTCCTTGATATACTTGGTTTATGAAATGAATATGCCTTTTGTTGAATTGAAAAATATGTAAACCAAGAAAGAATGACAATTCACCAAGCATAGACATCTCAAATTATTTTTTCATTTCTATTGCAAACTCTTGGCACGTTTTTTTCATACTGCCTCCAAAAATGATGTCATCTACATACAACTTACTTTCCTTCATTTTTGTGTTTCCTTTCATGCATTGCTTGCTTAGTATTCTTGATGCATTTAATTGCCTTAGAAATTGTTTCTTTTTTTCATACTTTAGAATTTTTTTTTTCATGCTTATATGTTTAGACTTAGAAATTTATTATTTCCACAAAGTCATTTGGTTTTATGTAGTAGTTTACCAAGGTGGTAAGTTCTCCCAGTTCATCTTTTACTGATTCTTTGAGTAAGTTTAGATGTGTGTAGATTATATATTTAAATGAAATTTGGACTTCTCATACACATGTCCTCAAGTAAGATCTAGATGTCTCCTCTTCAAGGGTAACACTCCCAAAACCACCTTTTAGCCAATGCAGTGTGTTCCAACTCGCATGGGGTCTTTTTCTCATGTCATCCAGTTGCAAATATTTTCCTTATTCTCCTTCAGTTACATGATGATATGGCCTCACATAACTCCTCGATTATATCATATAACTCAACCATGGTATATCATCTCTTATATTTTACACATCATATGACATATGAAATTGCCATATTGTACACTATGCTTTCATTGCACATGGTCATGATATTTTGGCTTAGTTTTATTTAGTTCACTTGCTGTGCTATGTTCTCATGTATGGGTTTGATACTTAGACATGGTTTTATAAACTCTAATATGGTTTTGAATGTGGTAAACATTAAAATGTGATCTAATAACAATTTATAAAATTAAATATTTTATTATTTTGCTTCATCGTACCATGGGGGACATAATTATCCTTTAGAAGTGTTGTTAGGTCTTAGGTTAGGTTGTACTACTAGGGATCTAGTTGACGTAGTGTGCTTCATATCCTAAACCATATATAACACTTTACATCTTTCCCATTCACTTCCATATTATTCATAAAAAACTGTCCCCTCTCATGTTTGATTTTTCCAATGTCATCTAGCAAGGTCCAACAAAGCAAATGAAGACTCCATTATGTAGAAGCCTAAGTTAAAAAAATCCAAAAAGGATAGAGGTGAAGAGCATAAAAAAGAAAATTAAAGTAAAAAATAAATAATGCTAGAGCTATTCCACATTAAAAGCCCCTTACCCCTAATTCCTACACTTAATAATGCATATCTAAAGAAAGGATTGGAAAATCAAGGAAAATGTTAAAGGGGTAGTAAAATAAACTGCCAAGGTGGTAACTCTAAGTTAAATAATCCCTCTTAAAGGCTTACACATGGAATTAATAAACATTCCTAGTTCTTGAAAGCTATTTGGACAAGACAAAAGAACTTAAACATCATCATACATGTCTGTTATCACTGAAATTTCGTCCACACATGGCGAGAAGAAATCAACATCGTCAAAACAGGAATGAAGTCATTCATGGCATTGAATTAATTTCACAGCATTGCAAAAGGGTCAAAAACTATGCAAAGTAACAAAAATTGAAGGGCGCTTTACAGAAGTTGGGTGCGCGCGCATATGCGCGGAACAGAAACGTACAATGCGTGCATGCACGCACGACGCGCGGCTGTTGGCGCAAAAACCTGCGCACCTACTAAACGACGCATTTATGGAATTGGTCGGCCTCCCAACCACTAATGGATCAGCTCCCAAGTCGATTTGACTCCCAAATCTGAGCTGAATCCGCATGGTAGGCTGGTCAAAGACCTAATTAAGCCCTAAAGAGCCCCTTTTCACACCTCAAAGGAGTTACATAATCACCCAATGCTATGCTATAAAAAGCCATGAAGAAACATCATTTTCTCAAGGAATTTCATGTAATGTTATGTTGCTTAGATTGTTTTAAGGACTCACTCCTTAGCAATAACACATTAGCACCATTTCATTGAGCCATTAACCTCTCCATTGAGTGAATGTGCTTGGAGTTCTTTCACCATCATTCTCATTTTCTTATTGTAAGGAGAGCAAGTTTGTGAGGGCCTCAAGAACCTTCCTTTGGAGGAAGAAGGAACCACAGTTCCCTTTCTTCATTGTGCTTTGGATTTCATCAACTGATCAGCCTAAAAACATTGGTGATATTGGTCTTTTGTGTTTGTTATTTCTTTTTCCATATGCTCATAGTTTTAGTTTGTTTTAATTTAATTCTTGTTTATAGTTTTGTTTTTATTTCTCTAACCCTTTCCTCTACAGCTGTCATGCTCAGCAAGACCCAACTGGGCATGTTAGCACCCTTTATTTGCTCACCAAGTGACGAATTGGGTGCAAACAGATTGACGACCATACTGGGGATTAGGTATCAATTCCTTCCTCATTTGGGTTTAATTTGCTTTCCTTTTGCTTTCATTAACTTGCAGGTGCACAAACCGGCCTCTGCTGACCTGCTAACCAGTCAATTCAAGGGAGAATTGAGAGAAATCCATTCAGATTTTCTCTCTCGGCCGTTTGCCACAGGTGCGCGGGTTTTCCACCCCACAGACGCGCGTCGGGCGTGCACGCGCTTTTATCCCAGTCTGCCGTTGCGCGCATGCGCTTTTTAGTTTGATTCTCCACGCGCATCAGCGCTCTGCGCGCGCCTGTCTACACTAGAGGCCGCACATTTGAACCAAATTTTACATTGTAAGGTCTTGGGATGTGGGGAAAGTCATTTTCCTTCTTAAGAATGATGTTATGCATGCTCTAAATACTGCACCACTTAGACCCCCTCAACTTATAAAGGGGATAGTCAAACAAACATAGGCACTTAGGTGGATAAAAATAATTTCCCCTTACTTGCTTTTTGCCACGTGGATGGCTTGTTTTGATTTATAATCTAAGTTGGACAATCATACTTAATCACACCTAATTCACCTTTGGGACTAGAAATTGAAGTAACAATCCTTGAATATGCTCTTCTCTTGCGCCTTTAAAAGCGATCTTGAGAATCAGAAAGAGATTGCGAAAACAATCTCATCTCCCTTAACAAAATTCAAAAACTTTTAGGAGAGGACAAAGGCCCTTTTTGGGACCCCTCTTAGTTTCATTTTTTCAAACATATCCTAAATT
>SNQJ01S0006275.1:66635-89466 GCA_010110895.2 Picea sitchensis | reverse complement strand
TGGGTCCATTACCCAAACCCGAGGTCTCCAACTTCTCATGGCCATAACTCTCTAACCGTGAGGAATTATGTAACGTTCCACATACCACCGGAAATGACATGACAAGCACTATCCATATAGGATATTTTCCTTGACAAATTCACTTTCCTTCATCTCATTATTCCACAATTAAGCATGGTTTCTCTTACTCCACAAAGCGTCTTCCCATGAGGGCTTTCACCATAAGGGGACCACTTTGGAGTTCATCCATATTTAATTATTATCAACCATGACAAAACAATAATGAGTCATATTTACATCAAACAATATTGGGTCCATTACCCAAACCTTTGTGCTACGGAGCTTTCTTCAAGGGTTGACATCAATGACAACCAACCTTAATCAACAACATATACATTTATCCCCATATATGCCCCCCTTGGCGTCATATCATATAAATTTAACCCCATATATGTCCCCTTTGGGTCATAACATAGTACCCTCCTTAAAAAAAATCGTTGTCCTCAAAGCTTTGGAGTTAAATGATTTACATGTGATTAAGCCAAATAATATGATTTTCTTATGCTCCTACTTAGTTCTTTCCATTGATGATGATCCATCCATACACCCACATTCAATTCTTTTTGGTCATAATCCTTGATGGATAGTTTTTGCATAATTTTCTTTCCCTTGATTCCTTGTATTGTTGTTGAAGCTTCTCCAATGTGTAGTAGATGTTGTTCTATGATAATATCCCCGATCATACCCCTTGTCTTAGGATTTGTCATATGTATAACGATTAAGGTTGTTCTCCCATGGTAAAACATAGGAAAATTCTAAAATTAACTTATGTTATAATGTTGTTAGAAGAGATCACTTGGTGTGCATCACCTAATGACTTGTAAGGAGGCTAGACCCACCACTATAAGTGGGAACCTTGAATTGGAATCCATGTGCATGTATCAACAGAATCATATTTTCCTTGATATCCATGTTGTTATGAACCAATGCCTTGAGAATGATAAAAATTCAATGAATAACAATCCACTTCAAGGGGGAAACCTACTTTTACAGTATATTCAATGTACAAGATGAGATAAGATGATCCTAAGACTAGGTCTCTCTCTCTCTCTCTCTCTCTCTCTCTCTCTCTCNTATATATATATATATATATAGGAGACAAAGGGTACAATTATAATGAAAGGGTACAATGAAGGGTTATAGCCGACCTATTAATATAACACAATGTTGAGGAAAAGGTATGGAACACGTTACTCAATAATTTTCAGATTTTTCCTGGCTAGGACAAGATAGTTGGGAATGTCACTCGGGGTTTATAGCCTCAAAACATTCACTCAATCCTCAAGTATTAATTACAAGTATTAAGGCTGGTTTTATGATTTGTACATGTTGCAATGTAAAAATAAAATTTATACAAAGCTACAAGAATGTATACAACTTTTACAATAAAGTAAACATGGAGACCAAAAGCAAAAGGAGGAACCAAGTCATGAAAACACATGTATGAGACAGGACAATAATTTGATTTATTTCATTATGAGATACAAAAGTGTATTTCTCTTTATAAACCCCTGCGAGGGTATGGAGCAAAGTCATATTTAGAGGTCTCTGATGGGCACCATACAAAAAGACTCTGACAGTAAAATAAAACTGAAATTAATGATCTGGATCAACTTGCCACAAAAATGCTTCCATTTGACTCTACAAGATATCCTTTATCAGACATGAAAATTAATTCACAAACATACAAGAATACACATACTATCAAGGATGAATCAAACACCTTTAAAACAAGCACCTGGAAAGTATGATTCAGTTTTGAACCTTGCTTCCTTCAATAAGATCCTATTGTCAACAAGAGGATTAGGCTTTCAAGTAAACTCAGAAATGAATGAAAACTAAAACTATCTCATTTAAATAAAGAACAAACCTTAGTCTTGTCGTTCTCCTTCTATTCTCCCCTTGTCTCTTCCTCTCATTGAACCTTTATTCTTTCTCAATAAGTTGAGGTAGTTCAACTACTTCCTTTAGTTAAGTCAAATTAACTCAACTAATTAGTTTAGGGAGAAATAATTAATCATAATATATAAATAAGGGTCTAGTCAATAATTACTAAATAGGTGGGACCCCTTGTGACTCCCATCATTCTTTTGCCAATCATCAAATATAAAATACAAAATTTTATCACTTGGATCATATAACACCTTTGTAGCTCCCATTGATATCATTTAAATTGAATATTTAAATATCACAAAATTTAAGGACATATCCCCAAAAAACAATATATCCATTTTATCCACAAAAATATCCAAAATAAAGCTTGCTGTCCCCAAAAGTTGAAAATTATTAAATACTGTCTCCATCACTGAAAATCGTAAAAAACCTTTAAAATCCATATTTGCTTCTTTGCGAGGCATATTTCCTCTTCTCACTGCTGTCTCCAACTCACTTTTATTGAGTGGCCCTTGGTTGGTTAGACCCTTGGGGCTGTATTTGACTGATCACATGGGAGAAATCATCTTTTAGGTGGAGACATGAAGAGACAAATTTAGAATATTCTGTGGATGGACTAGAGGGGGAGGCTACTGCTTTTCCTTTGTCTTGCACAGGTTGTGGGATATCAGTTTTTAATCTTTTGCTAGCGTGCGAGGATTGTACTGGAGAAAAAACAGGAGCAATAGGAACATTGGGATTAATTGGTGGTGGTAAAGGTAAGGACACAACAAGCCATCCATGATGGTGGGAGACATGCTGGTGAAGAATTTCTTTCCAACCGTCATAAGCAGGGACTTCGGGCTGCATTAACACATGTGGAGGAACAAGAATCCTAGGAAAATTTCAAGGAGGTTGAAAAGGGGTTCTGTCAGGTCAAGGGTGCAATATACCATGGCCAACCCAATTCAAAAACCCAGATTGGAACAAATGGTTTAACTCTTGTGGATCAACATCGAAGTGAATAGAAAATCAAGGCTTTCTATGGCCTCACTACCAGTTACCTCTGCCTCTATTATTTCGGCCATTACTGCCCCTGTTGGAAAAACTCATCCTGTAGAAATATTTAACTTGTCATGAAAAATCCGTAATAATCCATACATGAAACTCTACTTAAATAAATCAAGAGTTGTCTCTATTATTTACTACATCACGCATGCAATCCATCCACAAAAAAAAACGCTATTTATTAATTGCCACATGAACAGGGAATTGACAGGGTCATTGGGAGTATGGAGGGTTTGTATTTAGCATAAAATGATATCATGGAGGGGTAAAATTCACGAATACTATTAAGGAAATCAATAAAACAATCAAACTATGTATACAACCAACTCCCAAAATACCAATCATCACTTAACTTACACATCATCTTTTTCTTTTCCACACAGACTTTTCTTTAAAAATGAGAAACAATTAGAACATGGAGAAAAATGAAATTGGGATAATGAGGGGAGTGTATTTTGCGTAAAATGTTATAATGGAAAGGACTCCCATGGATACTGTTCTATTAATATATCAATCAATGTCATTTCTAGAATCAAAATTTAAACTTTTTCATTGTTTCAAAATTGAAATTCAACACTCTGTTTCAAAAATTCCAGAACTGATATTTCATTTCTAGGATGTTCATTTGCATGTAGACTTTGTATTGCAAAGAAATAATTTCATACCCCTTTTCTCAATAAACATTCAACAATAGTAACATAGCTTGCACGCAACAGGGCCGAGGAATGAGCAACATCATAACAATCATCAAAATAAACACAACCAATAGTCGAGGAATGGATAGACTGTGGTTCCCGATATCAAAACCGGTACATTAGAATTACTACAGGGTTCCACGAAGTGGACACAAAAGGGATCCCTTCATATAACAGAATTCAAAATTGAAACTTCAATTAACGACGCTCCTAAAATTATTTTCATTATGGATCACAAAAATTATGCAACGCATATATAATTTACCCACATAGGTATTCCTTTCATACAAAATCGAACACACAGTAGATCATTTCCCTTAAACAATGTTTTGCAATGCTGTCATCACCCCAATATCTCCACATGACAGACTATATTATCAAACAAATGAGTAGGGTTAACATTCTTCCCGCTTTGCACAACAAATAATCAATCAAACCCATGACCAAAACGAGCACGAACAATGCCTTTTCTTAATTCTGGGTTGGCCATCTTTTATGATAATTTTCAATGCATAGGGTTCAATAGACAATAATGGACAGTAAGGTGGTAGAAGCAAGCGGGCTAACAAACTAAGGGTTTGAATAGAAGGAGCATGGAAGGTTTAATCCTTCACAAAATTCCACATCAATACTCACAGAGCAGTGACCAAGGCACGGGAAAAATAGTCATGAAAACCACAACTTAAAAGATAGGCAGAGTGTCAAAATAAACTACAGGTAAGAAGTGGGGATACTATTTCGAACAGGGAAGAAACCCAAAACGAGGAACTAGATGCAAGGTAGGCCCAAGAGTTAGCCAACGATATTCTTTTCCATAAAAAAAATGCGAACAACTATACACAACAAAAGACCCCACGCCTCTTTTCAATTCCATGGTTTAGATACAACCACCACAGGAAACCAAAACCTTGCAAATTACCAACACACAATCCGGATTCATTCATATAACAGCTTTGGAAATGCACAGACTGTGAGCAAACAAGAGCCAACTATTGACTTAAAGAGCAGAGTGAATGTTCATGGATGGAAAAGAAAGAAAAACGTAAAATTGCTAAGGATAAACGACCAACCTGTATACCTTCTCCATAGCCGAGCAAATCAAAGCAACAACAACCAACAAGAGCAAGTGCAAAAATGACTAGGGTGGCGGGCTTGAGGTGAGTTAGAGAGACGTGCATTTACTGCACGTCGCTTCTACATTCACATTTTTATTAATGGCCAGTATGAGCATGCCCACTATTCAACTCATCAACCATTAACATTCAAATCAACTTAATACAGGCCGACTATACCTTAGTTTGCCAATGTTCCAATTTTGCAAATGCGCCAACCCTTGCCATTATTTCCATTTCACATATAACAAAACTTTGCTAGGGATACCAAATCACAACCAAACTTACAATTAAACCAATGCGCGTAACACTTGTAGCAAGGGTCAAGGTGACCACCAAGCTATACACCATATAAAATATTAAAATTAAAACTGGACTATAGATTCCTCATTCATTTAAAGGCAACATAGTCATACTTTGCGAGAGATAATTTAGACATCATTTCATGTTTAGTCACCTTGCTCATATCATCCTGTAATAATTATTTTAACAGTGATTTAAATCAAATAAACTGTAGAGTTTGTGTCGCAACCAAGGCATAAGAACATGAAATGTAAGTGTTACCTCTCCATCATAGTCACATAAGTCACACAAGGGGTCCCACCTATTAGTATATTATTAAATATAATTAAATAATAAGGCGTTTGCAATCATTTGCAAGCAGGTACCCTATGTTGCGCTTTTGGTCGTCAACAAACTGGCGACTCCACCTGGAAATCTATTTCCAATAGATTAAGAACTCAGAATGTCCGGTTTCCCAGATCGGTGATCATAGATCAAAGAAATATTGACCAGAATGATTATGCAACATGGGTAAAAAGATGGTTTAAGGGAAATAATGAGACAGGGTTTTGGGAATAACTCATGGAAAGTGGTACGTATGAGGGGTTTGGTCATGTATGCATAACATTCGACCAATCACAGTAAAAGTGTTTCTTTGTTTTAAGGAGAAATTTTCTGATATGCTCTTTTGAATCTCAGGATGGAGGGAAGAAAGGGATATCAGAAAATAGGGAAGAAAATAAAATCATCTAACTAACAAAGTACGGGAAGAAAAAAGAAATTTCAACGATGTCTAAAAGGAGGACATCATGACAACTATGTAACTTTATTGTTATTGATCAACAATACCTACAGAATGGCACACTACCTACAAAATGACATTGTTGTGGCGAAACTAATCCAAAACGTATTTCCGATAAACATAAAACAACATAAAATGAAACAACAAAATTTGAAAAATCAATTAAACAAAAAAGAATAAAACAACAAAACAAAAAGCTATATACAACAACAATTTCCACATGGCGTTTATCAATCAAGTTGGTTCCACATAATGTTTCAAGCGAGAATCGTTTGTACTATAGGAAAACAATCGCTCTTCCAAATCCCTTACAAGATAAGAGTTTGCGCCTAGGACAAAAGCGATTTTAAAAGGACCTAGCCATAATTTCTGAAACTTCGAATGTCTTCCTCTGTCAACATGAGCTGAGTCCCAAAGCAAGAATTTCTCATTTACTTTAAATTTGACAGATTTTGCACGTTTGTTAAAATATTTCTTCACGATTTGTTGTCTTCTCTTTATGTTTTCCAAGGCAAACATTCTTTGTTCTTCTAATGCTAATAGTGCATTTATCCTTTGAGGGACATTGGAAGAATTTAATTTTTCAATCTGTAGCATCAGTCGTAGGGAGGAGAGTTCCATCTCAGTAGGTAGAATAGCCTCTTGACCATAAACAAGCTGGAAGGGAGTGCAACCTATGCTTACCTTGGTGGTAGTGCGATCTTCCCAAAGGGTGTAAGTGAGGAGGGTGTTCCATTGATGAGGATTATATTCAATGAGCCTCTTTATGATCCTAACTAGATTTTTGTTAGTAGACTCGGCTTGCCCATTTTCTTGAGGGTAATAAGCTAAGGAAGTGAAATGTTTGACCCCCAATTTAGCTAAAAATTGAGTCAATTTAGCAGAAATGAAAGCGGGACCATTGTCTGTAATAATCTCTACAGGAATGCCAAATATGGAGAAGATATTAGTTTCCAGGAAATAAATTACCCGTTCATTCTGTGAGTGTCTAAGGGGGACAAATTCAGTTCACTTAGTGAAATAATCATTGGTTGTCAAAATGAAAACCTTCTCTGCGGAAGACAGAGGGTTGATAGGACCAATAAAGTCTAGGCCCCATTTAGAAAAAGGAAAATGAGGGAGAACAGGTTGCAAAGGCATAGCAGAAAGACGCTCTTTCCCAACGAATTTTTGGCACTTGTCACAAGATCTTGCGAATTTATAAGAATCTCAAAAAATTGAAGGCCAATAATAACCATTTCGAAAAATTGAAGGCCAATAATAACCATTTATGATAATTTTAAAAGCAGTAGCCTTAGCAGAAAAGTGGTCACCAACGTGCATAATAGAATATGAATATCCATGAGTTTCCTGTAACAATTTTTGTGCTTCCTCATTATTCACACATTGAAGTAATATACCATCAACAAACCTCTTGAACAAAAAATCTCCTAAAATAATATACCTGGAAGATTCAAGATAGAGCCTTCTCCTTTGATGAGGATCTAAGTCATTTGGGAATTTATGATATTGCAAGTAATACACCAGATTTTTATACCAGGGGTGTTCAACAATAGAAAGGGTTTGACTCTCAATATAAAACAATTATGAAAGAGGATTATCTTGATCGCCAATTTCTTCACTTGCTTCAACATGTTGAGCTAAGTGAAGGGATAAGTCTCGTCCCTTAATTTTTTTCGAAGTCATGATGGTTAAATCATGCTCCTAGATTTTAGCAAGCCAATGTGCAAGCTTCCCTGAAAGATAAGTTTGTGAAAGAAAAAACTTAACAGTAGGCAAAAGGACTTTTACCTGCGTGTGTTTGCCTAGGATAAAGTGGAAAAAATTCTCTACAACTTTAACAAGAGAAAATGCATGTTTCTCAATATAAGAGTACTTGAATTCAACATTTGATAAACTTTGGCTCATGCAAGCTACAAGTTTCTCATTATTCTGATCATCACATTGTAAGAGGATAGCAAAAACTGCTTCCTCAATGGCATTAGTGTATATGATAAAATCTTTCTCAAAGTTTGGTTTCTCCAGAACCGATGCAAAACTGATTGTCTTATTAATCCTTACAAAATAATTTTTGACATCATCTGTCTAAGAAAAGGAGCGATATTGCTTTAGAATATTATGAATCGGTTTAACCATTAAAGAAAAATCAAGAACAAACCTGTGGACAAAGTTGATAATACCCATAAAGGCTTGAACCTCCTTTTTGGAAGTGGGGGCAGGAAGGTTCAGAATAGAAACAATCCTTTCAGGATCTATGCTTATTCCTAAATTAGAAACGATATGTCCAAGGATTTTTCCCTTGGTTACGCCAAAAATATATTTAGAAGGATTTAAGGAAATGCCAAATTTTTTACATTCCATGAGAACTTTCCTGAGATGACCAAAGTGATCCAATCAATTCTTTGAATAGACAATCAAATCATCAATAATACTTGGATAAATTTACTGATCAGATCATCAAAATCTATTTCCATAGCTCTATATAAGGTGGGACCTGCATTAGATAATCTAAAAGGCATGCGTTCATAAGCAAATGTGCCCTAGTGTGTAGTAAAGGTGGTTTTGTATCTATCAGTCCCTTTTACCTTGATTTGATTATATCTAGAGAAACCATCAAGTAAGGACATCATTTGTGACCCTGCGACCTATTGCAAAATCATTTCCATATTAGGGAGAGGAAAATGATCGATTAAGCTAGCTCTATTCAATGGGCGAAAATCAACGCATAATCGAATTTGACTAGTTGTTTTCCTAACAGGAACCAAATTTGAAACCCACTCAAAATACCTAACTGGAAAGATTATACCAGCTTTCAAAAGTTTTTCCAACTCCTTTCTAATAGTAGATTCAAGTGCGGGATTAATGGGTCTTTGTTTTTTCCTCACTGGTTTTATCCCTTCCTTGATATGAATGGCATGTTGTACGAGATTAGGATCAAAACCACGAAGATCCTCGTATGACCATGCAAAAACATTTTGAAATTCACATAGTAGTTCCATGAATTTCTCCTTATCCTTGTTGGAACATTAGGCTTAACCATATTTGGAGATTCGGAGGTCCCAAGGTTCAAGGAAATGGTATCACCCACTTTCCTTTTCGACTCCTCTTCCTTACATGTTTCTTTGTTGTTCACATCACTTGATGAAAATAAACTCTCAAGAGGAGTCAAGCCTTTTGGAAATTTTTCATATTCCATAGATATGATTTCCTTAGGCTTAAACGGTTCATTTTGTATGAAAGCACATATGCCTTCATCATTAGGGAAAACCTACCATGATTCTACGTTATCTAGAATGTGAGGACGATATAAAGATTGAAAAGTACAATCAGGCCTTTGAGGTAGAAGTTGCCGAGTAGGGGATGCTACAAATACAACTAACCTATCAACCATTGAATTAAGTTCTCTCTTAACATGAGTGATGTTAAATGATAACAAGTTCGAGATAAGCACCCAAACAACTTGGGTATAGCGTTTCATCAAATTATTGCTAGGATAATAGATTTTATGCACAAGTTTCACAACAAGTTCATAATCACCAAAAACTGTAAGGTGGCCACAACCAAGGTTATAAGAATTTTCGATGCCTAACATTAAGGCTTCAAACTCAGTGACATTGTTCATGCAAGAAAACTCTAAACTATAAGAAAATTTGTGAATTTTACCTATAGGTGAGTACAACATAATGCCAGCTCCATTACCTTCGTTTGAGCATGAGCCATAGAAATGCATGTGCCACACACTGTCTTCTAAATCAATTTGTTCTAAACTAGTGTTACCCTCATCAACAAATATAGAGTACACCCCTAAGTCTTCCTCGAGATAGTTTCCATTCGGTTGATGAATTCTCTCTATGTATGGTGAAATTCTTCCTTGCCTTAGGACTATAATATTCTTTCCATTTCGGGGAACGGATAAGTGTGTTCCATCATGTGAAAGATATCCACCTGTTAGGGATTTCCAGTCTCTTCCTAAGATAATATAATAGTTTCTTATCGACATGTCGATTACTTGGATGCTAAGGGTTGTCCTTATTTCAGGATGTGCACACATAACTAAAGTTACGTCTTTGATTTCACCTATTGTTGACTGTTGCACACTGTTAGAGGAGAACATGCTTCTAGAATTTTCATTAGTACATGATAATCCTAACTCTTCCATGATGAATTTTGACATTACGCTTGGGCCCGAACTGCCATCAATTAGGCAACAATGGGCTATCTTATCCATAATTTTTACAGAAATGAAAAATGGAGGGTTTTTTACAGGGTGCCTAAAATTATTTACACCTATCTTATTTACAGTGGGATCCTCTTCTTTTGCCTCTTCCGAAATATTGGCTATGGTGGAAGCTTTTCCTTCCATAAAATTTCTGAGATGATTTTGCTCTTCAGGGACGAAAACCATGTTCAAAAGAGTAGCATTGACCTTGATATTAGCCACTTGGTTAAGGATGTTATACTTGGAAGAGGGAAGAGGGGTAATAACTCCTTGAATTTCGAGAGTTTTGACAGTTCGTACATTATTTCCTTGTGAAGATGATGATGGGGTGGAAGAAGTACGAGGAGGATCGCATTTCCCTTTAGGAGCATAAGATTTGTTCCTAGTATTCATGATCATAACATTTTCCAGTTCTGACTAATCTAGAACAAGGATAGTGGTTTCATGCTTCTTGCCAAATATTTTATCTCTGTCTCTCTTCTTAACTTGATAAGTACTTTCTTTATGATTTTCTTTGCAGAATTTACACCAACTGCGAGACATAATGGCCTTGGGCTGAATTTTTTTTTCATTTGTATTCCTAAAAGGAGTTGCGGAAGAAGAAGATTCCCCATGAGTGAGTGAGGGAACATTTCCCTTTCGTTCATAGGCTATCATTCAGTTGTTCATATCTTATACAAGTTGTAGGAGGGCATACATATCTGTTTGTTTGACTGAGTCTCCTTTAGGGAGACCTGTTCTTTCAAGTTGCTCTTCGTGCTCCAGGCAAGTGTGGATAACAAAGCCAATATTTTCAATATCCTTTTCTTCAAGCCTATGATGATAAGGAGAGGGAAGCAAATTATAGTAATGCATGAAAGCATCTTGGTTTTGGGGGAAAATTAGTTCAGGGATTTGATTGTACAATTTGGTGAAGCAGAGGTTAAAGGACTTAATAATCTCACCATCTTTGTAAGAAATATTGTTATATTCCCTTAACTGTTCGACTGGGCTCTTGGATTTTCCATAAGTGGACTTGAACCAATAAACCAACTCTTCTCAAGTGGAAATTATCTTAGGAGGGAGATCAAATAAATCAACTGCTACCTTCCCTTCAAGGGAGTTGACACATAAGTGCATGCATGTATCATTATCGTTAGCCCCGATATTATGACAAGCATTAGAAAACACCACTAGGTGTTCGTTTGTAGAAACAATATTATTCCCTGATAACTTAGGAAGATGCTCCTTGAACTTGGGTAACATATGAGTAGCAGGTACTAGATTCAAGGGAGAAGATACATGCCACAGGGTGGTCATAGTATCTTCTTCAAACTGAAAAAGCACATACTTGTTTATAACTTTAGCAGGGTTGGTAGCCGATTGTATAGGAACTTGATGACTATATAGACTACCAATTACTGACGAGGCTGAAGGTTGGGATGATGAAGTACCTCCAGTACCACTAGCACCACCCATAGATGCCATTTTGAAAGTGATGGGTAAGGGAGAAAAGGGCGAACTGGAAAAATCAGACAAAGTCCTCCATAGAGTGCTTTCTTGGGTTAACAACATGGATTTCCTCCTTCCTATTTCAATGATAGGAGTAGCTTCAAGGGAAAATCCTCTTCTTCTTCTAGAAATGCAAGGATTTGAGGACATGAGAACACATACCAAATACTTAGGAAAATGGAGGTTACTGTTGGTTTCTAGGCTACCTTTTCTTGGCTTCCCAACGTTCACAGATACTTATATCTTGTTCAACTAATTCCCAAGAGCGTTCAAGCTCGACCCAGGTACTAGAAGTTTCTAGGATAGTATTGAATAAGGTCAAGTCAATGACAGTTTGGTCATTAAGACCGTGTTCAATACTAGGCTGCCTTGTAGAAGGTACTGTCATGAGAAAAATCAATCAAAGAGTGATAAAAAAACCCCAGAAAGATTCAAAGATAATCGTGAATACAATCAACCAGAGAGATATGGAAGATCTCCCCAGTATGGTCTCCAAATAAATGTTGAGGAAAATGTATGGAACACCTTACTCAATCATTTTCAGATCTTTCCTAGCTAGGAAAATATAGTTGGGAATGTCACTCGGGGTTTATAGCCTCAAAACATTCACTCAATCCACAAGTATTAATTAAAAGGATTAAGGCTAGTTTTATGATTTGTATATGCTGCAATGTAAAAATAAAATTTATACAAATCTACAAGAATGTATACAACTTTTACAATAAATTCAACATGGATACCAAAAGTGAAAGGAGGAACCAAGTCATGAAAACACATGTATGAGACATAATAATAATCTGATTTATTTCATTTTGAGATACAAAAGTGTATTTCTCTTTACAAACCCCTGCGAGGGTATGGACCAAAGTCATATTTAGAGGTCTCTGATGGGCACCATACAAAAATACTCCGACAGTAAAATAAAATTGAAATTAATGATCTGGATCATCTTGCCACAAAAATGATGCCATTTGACTCTGCAAGATATCCTTTATCAGCTATGAAAATTAATTCACAAACATACAAGGAATACACAGACTATCAAGGATGAATCAAACACCTTTAAAACAAGCGGCTGAAAAGTATGATTTAGTTTTGAACCTTTCTGCCTTCAATAATACCCTACTATCAACAAGAGGATTAGGCTTTCAAGTAAACTCAGAAATGAATGAAAACTGAAACTATCTCATTTAACTAAAGAGAAAACCTTAGACTTGTATTTCTCCTTCTATTCCCCCCTTGTCTCTTCCTCTCATTGAACCTTTATTCTTTCTCAATAAGTTGAGGTAGTTCAACTACTTCCTTTAGTTAAGTCAAATTAACTCATCTAATTAGTTTAGGGAGAAATAATTAATAATATATAGAAATAAGGGTCTAGTTAATAATTACTAAATAGGTGGGACCTCTTGTGACTCCCATCATTCTTTTTCCAATCATCAAATATAAAATACAAATACAATATTTATCATTTGGATCATATAACACCCTTGTAGCTCCCATTGATATCATTTAAATCGAATATTTAAATATCAACAAAATTTAAGGACATATCCAAAAAAAACAATATATCCATTTTATCCACAAAAATATCTAAAATAAAGCTTGATGTCCCCAAAAGTTGAAAATTATTAAATACTGTCTTCATCACTGAAAAATCATAAAAAACCTTTAAAATCCATATTCTCTGCTTTGCGAGGCATATTTCCTCTTCTCATTGCTATCTCCAACTCACTTTTCTTGAGTGGCTCTTGGTTAGTTATACCCTTGGGGTTGTATTTCGTTGATCACATGGGAACTATCATCTTTTAGGTGGATACATGAAGACACATATTTAGAAGATTATGTGGATGGAATAGAGGGGGAGGCTGCTACTTTTCCTTTGTCTTTCACAGGTTGTGGGATATCAGTTTTTAATATTTTTCTAACATGTGAGGATTGTACTGGAGAAACAACAAGAGCAATTTGAAAATTGGGATTAATTGGTGGTGGTAAAGGTAAGGACACAACGGGCCATCCACAGTGGTGGGAGATAGGCTGGTGGACAATTTCTTGCCAACCATCATTAGCAGGGACTTCAGGCTACATTGACACATGTGGAGGAATAGGAATCTCGGGAAAATTTTGAGGAGGTTGAAAAGGGGGTCTGTTAGGTCGAGGTGGAATATACCATGGACAACCCAATTGAAAAACCCATCTTGGAACAATTGGTTTAACTCTTGTTGATCAAAATCGAAGTGAATAGAAAACCAAGGCCTTCTATGGCCTCACTGCCAGTTAACTTTACCTCTATTATTTCGGCCATTATCGCCCTCGCTGAAAAAACTCATCATGTAGCAATATTTAACTAGTCATGAAAAATCCTTCATAATCCATACATGAAACTCTACTTAAATAAATCAAGAGTTGGCTCTATTATTTACTACATGACGCATGCAATCCATCCACAAAAAAAACGCCATTTATTAATTGCTACACAGACAAGGAATTGATAGGGTCATTGGGAGTATGGAGGGTTTGTAATTAGGGTAAAATGATATCATGGAGGGGGGAAATTCATGAATACTGTTAAGGAAATCAATAAAACAATAAAACTGTGTATACAACCAGCTCCTAAAATACCAATCATCACTTAACTTACACATCATCCTTTTCTTTTCCACATAGTCTTTTCTTTAAAAATGAGAAACAAATAGAACAGGGAGTGAAAAATGAAATTGGGATAATGAGGGGAGTGTATTTTGCGTAAAATGGTATAATGGAAAGGACTCCCATGGATACTGTTCTATTAATATATCAATCAATGTCATTTCCAACATCAAAATTTAAACTTCTTCACTGTTTCAAAATTGAAATTCAACACTCTATTTCCAAAATTGCAGAACTGATATTTCATTTCCAGGATGTTCATTTGCATCTAGAATTTGTATTACAAAGGAATCATTTCATACCCCTTTTCCCAATAAACATTCAACAATAGTAACATAGTTTGCGCGCAACAGGGCCGAGGAGTGAGCAACATCATAACAATCATCAAAATAAACACAACCAACAATCGAGGAATGGACAGACTGTGGTTCTCGATATCAACACCAATATATTAGAATTAATACAGGGTTCCACAAAGTGGCCATAAAAGGGATCCCTTCATATAACATAATTCAAAATTGAAACTTCAATTAACAACGCTCCTAAAATTATTTTCATTCTGGATCACAAAACTTATTCAACGCATATATAATTTACCCATAGAGGTATTCCTTTCATACAAAATCGAACATAGAATAGGTCGTATCCCTTAAATGTTTTGCAATGCTGTCATCACCCCAATATTTCCACAGGACAGATTATATTATCAAACAAATGAGTAGGGTTAACATTCTTCCCGCTTTGTACATCAAATAATCAATCAAACCTGTGACCAAAAGGAGCACAAACAATGCCTTTTCTTAATTCCGGGTTGGCCATTTTTTACGATAATTTCCAATGCACAGGGTTCAGTACAAAACAATGGACAATAAGGTGGTATAAGAAAGCATGCTAACAAACTGAGGGTTTGGCCAGAAGGAGCACGAAAGGTTTAATCCTTCACAAAATTCCACATTAATACTCACAGAGCAGTGACCAAGGCGCGAACACAATAGCCACGAAAACCACAACTTAAAATACAGGCAGAGTGTCCAAGTAACCCATAGGTAAGAAGCGGGGATACTATTTCTAACAGGGAAGAAACACAAAACGAGGAACCAGAGGCAAGGTAGGCCTGGGAGTTAGCCAACGATATTCTTTTCCATAACAAAAATGCGAACAACTGTACACAACAAAAGACCCCACACCACTTTTCAATGCCATGGTTCAAATACAACCACCATAGGAAACCAAAACCTTGCACACGACCAACACACAGTCTGAATTCATTCATATAACAACTTTGAAAATGCATAGACCGTGAGTAAACAAGAGCCAACTGTTGACTTAAAGAGCAGAGTGAATGTTCATGGATGGAAAGGAAAGAAAACCCCATATCTGTGTAAATTTGTTAAGGATAAAAAACCAACCTATATACCTTCTCCATGGTCGAGCAAAGTGGAGCAACATCAACCAACAAGAGCAAGTGAAAAAATGACTAGGGTGGCAGGCCCGAGGTGAGTTAGAGTGACATGCATTTACTGCATGTCACTTCTACATTCATGGCTACTACGAGCATGCCCACTATTCAACTCATCAATCATTAACATTCAAATCAACTTAATATAGGTCGATTATACCATAGTTTTCCAATGTTCCAATTTTGCAAATGCGCCAACTCTTGCCATTATTTCCATTTCACATATAGCAAAACTTTGCTAGGGATACCAAATCACAACCAAACTTACAATTAAACCAATTCACACAACACTTGTAGCAAGGGTCAAGGTGACCACCAATCTATACACCATATAAAATATAAAAATTAAAACTGGAGTGTAGATTCCTAATTCATTTAAAGGCAACATAGTCATACTTTGTGAGAGATAATTAAGACAACATCATTTCCTCTTTAGTCACCCTTCCCATATCATCCTGTAATAATTATTTTGACAGCGATTTAAAGCAAATAAACTGTAGATTTTGTGTCACAACCAAGGCATAAGCACATGAAATGTAAGTGTTTCTTCTCCATCATAGTCACATAAGTCACACAAGGGGTCCCACCTATTAGTATATTATTAAATATAATTAAATAATAAGGCATTTGTAATCATTTGCAAGCAAGTACCCTATGTTGCGCTTTCGGGCATCAACACACTAGAAATGTAATAATTCAATATCTAGGGCTTAATAAGGGGTTTTATACTTAACATGGGTTTTGTCTAGGGCTTAACATGCCCCATCCCTTCAAACACGTGTTGTCCTCAACACTTGACTAACTGCGAGTTTTTTTCATGAAGAACTCATCTTCCCATGTTGCCTCTTCCACTGGTAGGCTCTTCCATTTGACGAGGTACTCAATAATTGCTTGATAGCTACTTAATCCTTGTTTCAAGGATTTTTTCTGGGTCTAGTATGATTTTCCCTTCTTCATTAATCTCTGATAAAATATTTTTGACTGGGATCTTGTCACCAATTACCTTCTTTAAGAAAGAAACATGTAATATTGGATGCACACGTGAAGATGGAGTCAACTCTAATTTGTAAACCATACTTCTAATCCTTTGCAACACCTTATAGGGGACATAATATTTGTGTGCTAATTTGTTTTCCTTCTTTTGTTTCTTGAGGGACATTTGTTTATATGGTTGTATCCTAAAAAATACCCAACCCCCCACTTCAAATTCCCTTTCACTACGATGTTGATTTTCTTGTTGTTTCATCCTATTTTGTGCCATACCCAAGTTGTCCTTCAATAGTTTGAGAACCTCTTGTTGGTTCCCTATGTGGTCCTCCACAACTTGAAGCCCTATCTGGTCCTCCACAACTTGAATCTTTCTAGTCCATTTCAAGGGAAATTTGATGGATGGAGAATGATATCCATAAAGCGACATAAATGAGGACATTTTTTATGAAGTATGGAAGGATGTGTTGTACCACCATTCTGACAAGGGAAACCACTTGACCCATTGTGTCTGTTTATCAAACACAAATAAATGAATATATCCTTCTAGACATTTATTCACAATCTCAATTTTCCCATTAGATTTAGGATGGTAAGATGAGCTGTGAGTCAATTGAGTACCCAAAAAAGAAACTAATTCAGTCTAAAAATTTCTAGTGAAAATTGGATCTCTATCACTTACAATAATATTAGTGACTCCATGTAGCTTTTGAATTGTTTCCATGAATGTTGCAGTTATTGTACTTGCTTTAAAAGGATGATAAAGAGAGCAAAAATGGGAATACTTTGTTAGTCAATCCACTACTACCATGATGATAGTATTTTCTTCAGATCTGGGTAAACCTATAATAAAATCCATTGGAACTTCTTCCCAATGTTGAATTGATATAGTTGTCAGTCGGTTTATATGTCTAAATCCCATTACCTTTAATTATCAATCTCGAGTATGCACATATGTGAAATGCAAACACAATATGTGAAAAATTGGATTATTTGGAGTATAAATGATTCATGCTTATTATAATTTATGAAATCAATTGCATAAAAGACAAATCCATCATTGGATTATTCCCTGCTATATCCACAAGTGTTATGAATCATGTTATAGTTAAATGTTCAATCTTCGAGATCTGAACCTTTCTACGACAATACTCCGTTTGGTATATTTTAGAATATAATTCAATGAATGGATAAAGATATTTGAAATCAACTTGCAGAAATGAAACACTCTTGCATGAAATCAAAAGCTAACTCAACCACTCTTGGTGATGATCATGTACTTGGGCATTGATTATGCTACTAGGACCTCACCGTCACCGAGTTATCTCTTTTCATGATCTCAGAGTTTCCATCTTTCCATAAATCATCATTCCATTGTTGGCAAGTTAGGATAAAAGCTAAAAAACATTGCAGAAAAAGAAACACGCTACACTTGCAAATTAAAAGAAACTTAACCATTTCTAGAAATGATCATGTACTTGACACGTATCATGTTATTGGGTAGGGACCCTGATGTCACCAGGTTGTCTCCTTGCATGATTTCCATGAACTATTGATCCTATGGTTATCAAGATTTAATAAAATGAAACACACTTGCGGAAAATAAAATACGATATACACTAATCAACTCTCCATACTTCTGGAGAAATCCCATACTCTATAGAATGGAGCTCTGATGCTAATCCACAACATAATTAAATCAATATAAATGATAAAACTACATAAATGATAAAACTACAATCTATAATAAAACAAGATCTCATAAAATATTATTTATTCCATCATAATTTGGACATATGCCCCAAGAGTCCTCCTATAGAATGGAGAAGGCATTCTCTTTTATACATGAATTTTCTTAGAAACTAAAATAAAAAATAATAAACTCAAATCCACAAATTTTTGCTAGATCCACAAGTTTCTCATGTGGTTACAACCATTTGCTAAAAATTAGAAACTAAAAATTAGCTCATAATATCTCCAAGATCTACACAATTAATCTCATCAAAATCTCCAAGATTCTTTCCATATCCAAGAGATTTGAATGATCATCCCAAATCCTTATTAAATCTTCATTAGTTGAAGAGAAAATTCGAATTTGGAGCCAAGTGATGAAAATTTTCATTATTGGAAATTCCAAATGTTTCTATCATCATCAACATACAAACTAACCCTAAGTGAAAGTATGTTATTTTTCTAATATTTAGTCATAAATTCACTTAAAATACTAAAATAAATGCATTGAAAAATATTGATCACAATCCCACATATAAGCATTAAAATGGAATCAAATAGGGTTACAGGTAAGCAAGAAAGGATTAAAATCAAGGGAAAAGGATGTGAAAATATGGTATTTTGGTGACTCAACAATAGCTAATGGTTGTAGGAGACTTGCCATATTGATTGTGTCTCCCTTACTCTATTGGAAGACCACACATTCAGACACAAACTTTTGAACATCAGTTTTAAGACCTTCCCAGAAAAAATCCTTCTTCATCCCGTGGTAAGTTTTCAAGAATCCTAAATGTCCTCCTATAGGAGAAGTGTGAAATTCTAGAAGGACCTTCTGTTTGATTTGGGAATTCTTACATAAATATAGGCTATCATGATACCATATCGAATCATTCTTCCATACAAATTTATCTAATGAAATAGGGTCCTCTTGTAGTTGTCTTCCATACCTCTTTGTTATCAATGAAATTTCGTCCGCAAATGGTTACAGGAATCCAACATCTCCAAACACCTATTAGTTCACCCACAACTTCAAAAATGAATTTCCAAAAGGCACAAACTATACAACTGGTTAAAAAATTAACATGCATAGAAGAATTACAGGAAGCACGCGCACCTGTGCAGGTCAAAAACATAAAAAAGGTGCACATGCGCCCGATGCGTGACTGTGTATGCAAAAATCCACGCACACCTAAGAACGACACATTTATGGTTCTTGTTGGCCCCTCACCCACTTTTGGTTCAACTCCCAAGTCGATTTGACTCTCAAATCTAAGATAAATCTGAGTGGGGGGTTGGTCAAAGACCTAAGGGTGCCCTAAAGGGCCCCTTGTTCACACTAAAGACCGGTTGGATAATGCCTCAAATATTTTCTATAAAAAAGGCTATGGGTGCACTATGAATTCAATAATCTCGTTGTATTGTTATGCTACCTCTATTCTCCTACAAGGAACCTCTTTCCTTCTTGGAGCATACTAGAATCATCTCATTAAGCTATTCACCTCACCTCTTGAGGAAATAATCTTGGATTTATTCACAATTTCCTTTCTAGTTTGCCATTTGTAAGAAGAGCTCTCACATAGGGGATTCAAGAGCCCTCCCTTGGAGGAAGAGGGGACCCATAAGTCTCTCTTTCTCTTTGGTGTTTTCCCACTAATATAATCTATCCATTTGTGGCATGAATATTGGTCAATTGTTTGATTAATTTTGGTTCTAATTTCCTTATGCATTGTAGTTTTGTTTCTTTAGTTGTTATTAGCTTAGTTGTTTGTTTATTTCATGTGATTGAGTCATTTGAATCATACACTAACTTCCGTCCTATTCAGCTAACCCAACTAGAATTGCAAGTGTCCCCCTTTTGCTCATTCGAGTGGCGAAAATGATACGACAGATTGACGATCATACTGGGGAAAGGTATCAATTTCCTCCCTATTTGGGTTGTTTGAGCACTTATTTTTGATCTATTTACCTTGCAGGGATCATAACCGGCCCAATCCTACTCGTAAAAAGCTGAATTCAGAGCTGTAATAAGAGAGTTTCATTTAAAATTTTCTTCTCGGACACGTATCAGAACATGCACGGGTTTTTCAGCCCACAAGTGTGTCTTCTGAGCACGTGCACCAAAAGCACTGTGTTTCCCAATGCATTATGCGCACGATGCACCAACAGACCCTTGTTTCTTTGTGCATTGGCACTACATGCGCCTCTATCTAAACTGGGGCCCGCGCATCTGTCCAGAAATGCAATATTGTAAGATTTGTTTGTGATGTTTGGAAGGCCCCTAGCCTTCTAAATATTGATTCTATGCAATTTGTAAATGCACCACACTTAGATTCCCTTTCCACATGAAGGGTTAGTCAAAACATAGACACTTAGGAGGTTAAAAAGAATCATATTTCTCCTGTTTTGATGTCATTTTTCCACATGGATGGATTGTTTTGATTGTAAAACTTAAGTTAAGATCATTTGCTATCACATATATAAACACTTGCATTGGGACTAGAAATCAAACTTCAATCATTGAGTATGCTCTTATCTCGCACCATAGAGTGATCTTGAGAATTAGAAAAACGATTGAGGGAAGATTCCATCTCCCTTAAAAAAAAAAATTTTAGGAGAGAACAAAGCCCCCCTAGGGCCCCTCTTAGTTTCTTTTCAAAACATCTTAAATTTGTAAGGGCACATACATGCCCACATGTTGCAAAAATTAGGATAGTTTTTGAAACTACTTTCTTAGTTTACATCACTAGGGGAGTTTAAATATTATTATAACGGGCCCATACATGCCCACATCCTTGCAATCTAGGATAGTTTTTGAAGCTTTCTTAGATTAAATCACATTAGGGAGTTTAAAGGATTGGTAAGGACCCATATGTCCACATGCTAGTTCTTTAGGGACTTTAAAATTCCACAAGGTTGTACCAATGACATCTAGTAAGATAAGTAATCAAGACTTGTAAAGGACCACACAAAGTCCACATGCTGCAAGGTGACACCTAACTTATTAAAAATTTGGCACATTTTTTCACTTGCTCACACACAAAGTCACTACTCACTCACATAATTTCATCTCGAATTGTTGAGGTTGAAGTAGGTTTCCTCCAAAGGGATTCCGAAACGTCCCACTATTTCTTGAAGGAATTATCCACTCCCACTTAATTCAAACGAGATTGGTTCACACTCCCAATCTCTCAAGCAACCACATCTAAATTTTTTCTAAAAACTAAGTTTTCCTCCACAAGATGTGCCAAAATAATTTTTTTAGCCTAGGTAGGATCTCGGGGATAGGTATCCAAATAAATCCCCGTTATCTGGTTCTCACATCTTCAACCATTAGAAGTTGACAAATAGGGAACTTTAAAATCCTCCAAGTCAAGTGTTACTAACACCATAAGGCAGGGAGATACCCGTGAAGGGTCGAAGGCCGAGGTCTGGTTGTTCTTTGCGTCCCCCCTTGAGGCACCCACCTCTTGGACGAGATCTATCCTGCGACCCATTTATGAGGCTAGAAATCTAAATGCCGCACTTTGACCGAGGTACCTAGTGACCAAATTTTAGGACATCTACCCAGGTGGAAATTGTGGTATGCAATTGCACCTTGATCAGATTTTGTGTGGCTATTGGGAAATATTGCTAGCTCTTTCGGGATATGCACCCTCTACCCCTCATTATAACTGATTATTTCATCCTTCACTAGTTTCTCTTCCGGTGGATTCAGACCCCACTATTGAGCACTATTGGAAGGTCCAGTGCTATTTGAGAGGAAGGAAATTACATCTTTTTAGGACACGAGCATTTGTTTTCTTTGTTCTCCCACGTGGACAAAATCCACCTACCCACATGTATGCTTATTTTCAATTGATTTATGTATGATGCTCTTGTGATTACATGGGATTGTGAGATATATTGTGAAGGTCCAAAATTATACAAAGACTCTT
This sequence comes from Picea sitchensis, assembly GCA_010110895.2. Taxonomy (NCBI): domain Eukaryota; kingdom Viridiplantae; phylum Streptophyta; class Pinopsida; order Pinales; family Pinaceae; genus Picea; species Picea sitchensis. Next base: position 67,107 of record SNQJ01S0006275.1, on the reverse strand, counting down.
GTTCATTTATTGCTCTCATCACCATTTGCACACATTTCACTTTGCTAGTTGGACATCATAGGGGACCCACAAAATCCCCTTCGTTCCAGACGCTTGCAAAATATCCCTCCTATTCTAGGAGGATTTCCTAGTTTTTCTGATCTGAAAATAGAAGGCTGACTTGTTATGCTATGCAAACACCCTCTACTTCATAAAAATAAACTTTACAGGACCTTGCTTCATGTGTTAAAATATGCAAGATAAATTATGTGCCAAGTTTATGTATTTTCTTGTAAATGCTTATGTGTGAGAAAATGTTCTTTTAAATGGTTAAATAAGTGCTTTAGATAAAAACACAACAACATAACTTGCAGCAAATAAACCATCAAACTCAGAACAATCACAACATGATAAAGGAGTTCACCCCCCTCCGGGCTACATCTCCTTGAGCCTCCATCAATGGACTTGGCTCTCTGGGATTAATTTGTCAAAA
>SNQJ01S0006275.1:15233-56251 GCA_010110895.2 Picea sitchensis | reverse complement strand
GCATGACCTCTTCTACATGTGGCCATAAGCTTCCCTGAGATTATCTGTGGAAAAAACACCTGTAAAAGTCCTCAAAAGCCTATGAAACCTGTCCCAATGTGTTCAGATCATAACAATTAGCCAAAAATTATTATTCAATCACATAAAATAAACACAGGCTCACCAAAACATGTCCTCCATCAATGAGGGCTTCAAGCTCCCTAAAGCTTGCTGAAACTTCAATGGATAAAATACTACAAAAGAAGTCTTCAAATGGCCTTGATAATAGTGCCAATGGATTCAGGACATCCAAAAACCCCTAGCTGGGCTTTTACGACACCTCAATCAGCCAAAAGATGAGGAAGATAGGCCTCCTGCCAGTTTCCTCCTTCAAGCTTGCTGTCTCTGGTTCGCCAAAATGCACCCTTGTTGCATGAACCCAACACACACGCAACATATAGCGTGAAAACTTGGCACCGGGCTCAACCACGCCAATGGTGCAAACTGTCGAACATTTATGGGCGCGCCAACCCCTAACTGCCAAAACCACAGACACATGGGGTCCATACGACCTGACGCATTTGTTAAAAAGGGTTAACCGTTTCAATGCCAAATAACAATGAAACACGTGGCGGGTCATTCAACCATTTTAAAACCAAAACCAAATGTAAACCCCACATGCATATGAATAGGGTCACATGTATAAACTGTGGCAACACAAATAAAAACCCGCGCTCCATATGTATATACATATTGGTCATATGGTATGAATGTAATATGACCACGGGTCACATGTTATATAACAAAACCACGGGTTAAATATTTAAAAACCCCGCGATATCCGTATATACACATATAAATCGGGGTCATATGTAATACGCTAATACAACCGTGGGCCGGGGCTAAGCCCCGACCCGACCCCCCGCCGATATGCACATAGCTCGACTTTAAATAAATATGAAAACGTCATATGATAAGAATTAATACGGTGGCGCGTTGGCAGCTCAGACTGTGCAAAGAATTTACACGGTGGGGAGAGGTCCGGGGGTCAAACCCCATGGCCTCCATAAAATTTTAATTAACAAACCAATTAGACCAATACCGGGGTGCCATGTGGCAGCCCATGACTGGGCCACGTGGCACCAAACCATTTGACCATAAGATGCCACATGTCACAAACTGATTCATCCACGTCTGCCAATCAAAAGCTGCCACATCAAATGCCACATCAGTGTATGATCATGCCACGTCATCTCTACCACGTCATCATACGACCTCTGCCACGTCAGCCTGTACGAACTATACAGACTACCCAGTCAGTGTCCTTATTTTTACCTGTTTGGCGATTCGAACAGATCGCGATATATTTCACTCCCGACGTCCGTTTGAGACGAAATGAGTTGCGTTGGGTTCATGATGACGAGGGATACACTCTCGTTTGTTTTGAGGCAATTTCGAGAACGTTCATTTTTGAGCTAAAATTTGACCCTTGGTCCAGATTTTGATCATTTTCCAACTCACTGGCTCAACCCTCTCACACCCTTGTGAGTGATACTATATTGGGATAAAATTTGCTTGGTTCCACTTCCCAAGGTCATCCATCCACTAGCTCTCCTTCACAAGGAGGCGGAGGGTACACTTCTTCTCAAGGGAGAAGTACACCCCACTAAACCCCCCTCAAGGGTCAGGTATACCACCTGCTCACACCATGGCTAGAACCAATCCTCCACCGCCACTCCAGATGCCATATTTGGCCTCCCTCAATATACCAGATCTAAGAAAGCTCATGAATGATCATATATTGCACAACCCCATATGGCCTACAATGCCTACCAAACTACCTTTAGAAATTCCCAAGTTTGAAGGAAAGGTGGGAGAAGATCCCGCCAACCATATCATGATCTTCCAATTATGGTGCTCTTAAAACAACATCATGGATGACTCCATCCAATTAAGGTTATTTCAATGCACACTCACAGGTCCATCGGCCAAATGGTACGTGGATGAAAAATCAGGGTCCCATGTGGCTTTTGAATCCTTGGCTAAAGCATTTTTGACCTTCTTTCAACTACCAATCCACCATGACAATGGTCTTGAACTGCTCTCCGAGTTTAAACAAACCTCAACGACACATATCGCTGACCACATTCATGAATTGTGTTGGCAACGTGGTTTATGCAAAGCAGAAACCACCAAGCAATAATGCCTTGATTGGTTTCTCAGATCACTTGTCCCCCTCCTTGCCAAAGATGTGGCCTCCACCTTCCCCCAATCTGAAGAGGAAGCCATCAACAAGGCTCAACAATATGACCTCATTTATGCACAGTCAGGTTACTTATATACGGTACTACTTGACACCTCGAGACCCATACCATTCGGACAAGACAAACCTGGGATGTCTCACTTAGTAGATGGATTGATTGGTGCCACAACACACCATAATCCGTACATCCAACCACCACCTATGTATGGTACACCCCAACATCCACTGATGTATGGAGGACCCCCTTATTACCCTCCTCCCCCTTATCAACATCCATACCCTAATGTTCCCCTTCCACCCATGAGTGGACCCGCATCGACACCCATGATGAGCCCGTCTGTTCAACCAAGTTCTGGTACCCCCTCTACCTTAGCTTACACCTTGAGAACTAGTGAAAGCACTACGCCTTCCTATGCACCCTACGGGTCATCACCACAAAGTAATCCGTACTTTCCATTTCCTGGTCCTCCACAACCCATTTCTCCTCCACAAGGACAACCACACACTGGGTTTAACTTTGTTCAACCCTCTCCCATTCAGGAATTTCAAAATTTTGAACAACTAAATATGAAAAACCCGACCCATCAGTCGAATAATGCCAAAAATAAAGGGAAAAACCAAAACAATAATAACCCAAGACTAGTGGGAAACAACTGCCAACAAAACCAACCTACTGGGGGAAACCAAAATCAGGGGAACCAAAACCCCCAAGGGGGCAATAACAACAAACGCCAAGGGAGGAACAACGAAAAAAACCTCCGAACAAACTTTCCTTGTGTCCTTTGCGGTGAGCATGGTCATTATACTCACCATTGCCCCCAAATTATTGACTTCAAATGGATGAAAGATTCCATGATTGCGCCACGTCCTCCAATGCCACGTGCCCCTCAACAAACCCCACAAAAGTAATTGCAACAACCACCCCCGGTTGTGTTCCAAAACCCTATTCCACACCAAGGTGTGATGAATACCCAACAGAAGATGCATCTTGCCCCACCACAGATGGGACAATATCAAAACCCTGGGAATTTGACGGATCACAATATCCTCCTCACTAGCGAAGAAGAAATTATTCTACAAATGCACAGTCGTCAATACAACGCAGCCCCTAAGTCTACTCCCACCACTTTAGAAGCAGTTCCAGTTACAACCAGACAACCTTTGATGATTCCTTGCCCTATCACTAACCCACCCATTCGTATTCCTCACATCCCATTATGACAGAATGTCAACAACCCTCAAGCTAGGGCGGCACACAATTATAGTTTGGTCGATGACTTGGCGGAATCTCCTGCAGCCATATCAGTTTTGGAGGTTCTCCAAACTTGTACCACCCAACATAAATCATTGGTTTCCGCCTTGGGGGCAGTTGACCCTGCTGATACTAGACTCATCACATTTGATCTAGATTGTGGGGAACCCTATCTCCCCGCTTTGGTAGCTTTCCAGATACCAGTCAAGATTTAGAACATCACAGTTCATCGATGCATCATTGATGAAGGTGCATCCACATGCATCATGTCCAAAACAGTATGGTAGAAACTTGGCTACCCTAAGCTAATACCATCCGCCATCACTTTAAGAGCTTATGATGGACGACCATCCTCTCCTGAAGGGATCTTTGAAAATGTCCTCGTTGAACTTGGGGGAAAAACCATTCTTATTGACATTGAGGTTATCGATGCCCCGCTCGATTACAACATCTTGTTTGGACATAGCTACATGTACACTATGAAGGCTATGACCTCTTCTGTGTTTCAAAAGATGATGTTCCCCCACAACGGGAATATCATCACCATTGACCAAGTTTCAAATTACGAACTCAACCATTACTCTAACATCGATAACATCCTACCTCTTTTCCACACTAATTTCGACGCCTACCCACTTGTAGAGATGGATCCCAGAATTTTCAAGGACCCATCCTTGCTGGGGACATACCACGAAGCACCCCCACTCATACACCCCTCAACACAAGTGTGTGTCGTATGTTCCAATGGAACTGACAATAGAGATACCATTCCTCCCACAAAGGCTTCTCCACTCTCCGATGTCCTACTAATGGAAGAAATCCTACCTCAACAACCCCCTGAGAACCCTCTGACACCACACACCCCTGATTTCACCCTCCCCCAGGGTCAAATATTGGTTTGGGAGACAATCCCCCAAGCCATCACTCAAATCCCCTTCTTCTACCCCCCACCGTGCGTACAATATTTTCAGATAGCCGCAACGCTTACCATTCCCAACATGGTGCTTTCCATTTCGGTATGGTATCTACACCCACCCACAATGGTCCTTCAACCATCCCTCCCTCCCCAAACAGAGGGAATCTCGATGCAGATTCCAATACTAAATCCAACCGCACCACCTTCACCCCCACTTGCTAGCTCCCCTGCCACAGCTGGGGGTAGACGGAAGAAGAAAGAGCCCACCTCTCCACTTCCTCCCTGAGTTCAACCTTCTTGTGCACTATGCGAGAGATAAGGTCACCCTACAAATAGATGTCCCTCTCTCCCCAAGTTGCACAATTTGATCCAACTCCCTAGAGAAAACACCTTGCTCATCACTTCACCAAGCACCCCTAGTACTACCCCCGCGTCCCCTACTATAGGAAAATAAGGGCTGTGAACCAAATTCACATGTGCCATCTGTTTAGAGTATGGCCACTATAATCATCATTTCCCTGTGCTACCTCATTTTTGACAGACACTAATGACAATACGCCAAAGATTTCAGCAAGATTCCTCTCCACCCACGTCATCGAGTACCCGAGTCACTGATATCATTATCTCACAACCTCAGTCAACTAATGGATGAGGTTCCCTTTCTCTCTTTATGAATCACTTGATCATTTCACATACCAATGTCCCACGATCATTGAATACAGGCGTCGTCAAATGACCCTTATTCAGAATCCTCCAAACCCCTCACTTCCTGCGATACAAGTGATTCTCCCTACTCCCTATCCAAATAATGTTCACATCACCTCCCCTGAACCTGAGGCACTTCCTACTCCTCCATGGTTCCTAGATAGATTGTTTGAGGATTTTCCCCCAAATCCCCCCAATTCTCCGGTTCATTTCCCTCATGATTTTTTACCCCCAACCATAGTCTACAACCCACAATATCTAGACATTTGGTTTATGTCAAGCACGCCATCGCACCATAGTTGCGATATCCCTTCTACATCTTCACCCTCTGAAGATAATCACACGGTGACAATCACCAAGGTTCCTCCTCCGGATCCACTATATTCTCACATTTTTCACCACGACGAAGATATCCTAGAGGAGATAACTACACTCGACTTCCTGTGGAATGCACTCCATCACAGAGCGCTCTTTCTCTCACAGGAAGCCTTTGGCCCTCCTAGTCAAACCTCCATATGCACAATTGAAACTAAGGATTTCATCCCATCTGCAACCCTATCCCTTCCCCCGATGCTTTTGAAGAAGGCAACATGGCCAACATTTACCCCACTGTCAAAATTGATATTTCCATCAAACTTGGAATCATAGAATAAATCACCATTGGTGCCGCATGCTCCCCTGAAGAACTCACAGCTTACAAAGCTCTCTTTCAGAAATACCGACATATTTTTGCCTCGTCATATACAAAGATACCCGACCTCGATCCTTCTATCGTCGAACATCACATCGACACCTGGCCATATATCACCCCTGTATGATAAAAGCAACGCCCACTGCACCCATCCAAAGTAGTGGCTATCAAAGCCAAAATTGAAAAATTATGTGTTGCAGGGTTCACATACCCCATCACATACAGGTCATGGGTTTCCAACCCCATCCCCTTCAACAAAAAAAGGGGAATTATTCATGTCTACACTATCATTGCTTACGTTCTATCATTGCTTCTTCCACCCAATCAGATTGTGGAATAGAAATAGCACATAATGAACCCTCTGTTTCTTTTTCTTTCCTCAAAAGTACATCTACCACAATATTGTGTTTTCCTTTTTTGTAGATAATTTCAAAGTCATAACCTAACATATTTCTAACCCACTTTTGTTTCTCTTATAAAGATAATCATTGCTCCAAGAATTACTTCAAACTATCATGGTCTGTTTTTTCTTTGAAGTGTCTCCCTATCAGGTAAGGGTGCCATTTCTTAACTTCATGTAGTATGACCAACATTTATTTTTCATAAATGGGTTTGAGTAAGTTTTTTCCTTTAAGTTGGCTAATTTCAAACGCAAGGGGCCTTCCTTATTGCATTAAAACTACACCAATGCCATGGCTTGAGGCATCACACTCACAATAAATGTTTTTGTGAAGTCAGGTGTGGCTAGGAAATGAGTTGTACACATATCCTCCTTAAGTTTTTCAAAATATTTGGTTTCTTCTTGAGTCCAAGAAAATGATTCCTTCTTTAATAATGTTGTTAGAGGTGTTGCTATTTGACCATAGTTCCTGAAAAACTTGTGGTAAGAGCCTGCAATCCTAAGAATCCTCTAATTTTATTCAAGGTTTTAGGAATTGACCATTCCCCTATAGATTTAATTTTGTTAAGGTCCAATTTTACACCTTCATGAGATACAATATGACCCAAATGTTCCACTTCTTTAACCCCAAAGGAAAACTTGGAAGGATTTGTATAAATCTGTTGCTATTCCAATAGTTGTAATACTCTATCAACATGTTGTACATGATCTTCCCAAGATTTTTTGTATATTAGTATGTCATCAAAAAATAATAACACAAATTTTCTAAGGAAGGGTTTGAAAATAGAATTCATCAAGCTTTGAAATGTTGAAGGTGCATTAGTAAGTCCAAATGGCATAACCAAAAACTAATAATGACCTTCATGTGTTCCAATGGTTGTTTTGGGAATGTCTTCCTACCTCATTATGATTTGATGATATCCCAAATGAAAATCAAATTTAGTTAAGAAAATTACTCAATGCAATTCATCTAATAATTCATCAATGACAACAATATGAAACTTATCTTTGATGGTAATTTTGTTAGATATCTATAATCTGGACACATATGCCATGAACCATCCTTTTTCATAACCATCATGAGCACATGTGAAGAGAAATAACTTTGGCTAGGATAAATGATGCCTACCTCTTAACATTTATTGGATCATATGCTCGATCTCACTCTTCTGTGCATATGGATACCTGCAAGGCCTAATGTTAGGTGGTACACTTCTTGGTTTCAAATGAATAGCATGGTCATGATCTTGAGCAGGTGGAAGACCCTTGTGAATTTATCCAAATACCTTGTAATGATTGTTGATAACTATTCAAAGATCCAATTGAGAAGATGATGTAGGTGTTTGAACATCTAGTGATCACAATTGTGCAATTACACCATGGTGTCCCTTCTTGAGTAATTTTTTCATGCTATTAGAGATTATCACAATAGAGGGTTTCCTTGGATACCTTTAAGCTTAATTTCCTTGCCTTCCGAGGAAAATATCATGAAAATGTCTTGAAAATTAAGGGCCACAATTCCTAATGATTGTAACAATTGGACCCCTAATACTACATCAACACCACCCATTTGGATGGAAATCATGGGACTATCCAATACATACTCCCTCATAAAGCTTAATACTATGGCACTTCCTTGAACAATTTATGGCACCTCCATCTGCAATCATTACTTGAAACTCTGGTGCTAGAAATACAAAGCAATTGAGACTTTTTGCTAATTTATAATTAATGAATTTATGGGTACTACCAGAATCAAACAACACTATTACCTTTTTATTTTTGATATATCCTTCTATATTGAGGGTTTGTGGAGTATTTATGCCAATCAATGCATGACAATATATCGTTGGATCAGTCTCTTCTAGATCTATATCTTGTGATGGTTCCAATTCTTGATATTCTTCCTCTTTAAAGTCTACGTAGAATAATTTATTCTCACCACATTTATGCCCCTTACTATACTTGTTGTCACAATTGAAACATAGTCCCTTTTCTCTTCTTTCATCCATTTGCTGAGGTGTCAACTTTTTTGGTTGAGTGCGGTTAGGAGAGATAACATGGTGCTCTCTATAGTTATTAGTGGTCACTCTTCTAGTAGCCATGTTTTTGTTTTCCACTTTCCTTTCCATACTGAAATATTTTTCTATGGATTTAGGTTTGAAGAGATGCACCTCATGTTGAATGCTATCCTTTAAAGTTCCCATAAAGAGATCTAATAAATTATCCTCAGGAATGTTATTTACCCTAAGACTGAGATTTTGGAATTGTTGAATGTGCTTTGTAATTGAAACTTTTTGTCGAAGATTTATCAATTGACTAAATAATGTATTGCTCTTAATATCTCCATAATGTGATCTCAATTCATCCGTAAAAATGGACCAAGAGATAAAATAATTATTTTTTCTTTCACAAAGCCATTGATATCAAAGAAATTGACCATTTTCTAAATACAATCATGTGATATGTACCTTTTGTAAGCTTGGAAATTGGTGTAGATCAAAGAATTACTCCATCTGGAATATCCATGTTATATGATCTTTACCATGAATTTTCCTCATATTGATCTTTGGAATGAAGTAGTTCCTTGGTGCCACATTCAAACCTCGATGATATGGATCTTGAAGTGATGAATAATCATGATTTGGGACTCAATATTTATTTCCTCTACATTTTCATGGTTTCCTTTCATTTTGATATCTCCCTTGGGGAGTCTCTCATTTAGTGTATGTAAGATAATGGAAGAGATGGAATTTTGTAATTCTAACATGTTATTTTTCCATATGCTCCCAATATTCATCCATATTAATTTCCATCTCTTTCCTATTTTCATCCATCTTATTTTCCATCTCTTTCCTATTTTTATCCATCTTCTTTTCCACCTTTCCAATCTAGTGAAAAATTTATTCTCTTTCTTCTTGAGTCATGGTTGAGCTTTTTGGAGGTTTATTTGGTGAAGTAAATTTTGGAGGAACCTTTAGAGCCATATGAGAAAACCATAATTCTCATATTATCCCTCTTTATAACAAATTTTGAATCACCAAAAAATATCTTCCAATCAAAAGTTATGCCAATTGTAAGTTATGTACCTTTCAAACCCTAATTTGGATAATGTTTGGATGGCCGACATTTGTCTTGATATATATATATATATATATATATATATATATATATATGAAATTTGAACCCTTATAAGTATAAAATTTCAGCCTATAAGACTCTGATATGAACTCATAGACTCCTGAAAATTTCACAGTCTGAACCTTCACTGATAAAAAGTTACACCAAAATGTCATGTTTAAGACTAATTTTAGGATTAGTAAATAGCCCCAAATTCCACAAGATATATCTCATAAATTATGATGATTCAAAAAATAATTTTTTTTCCACGTGTAACTAAATATTTCTCCTTGTCATTATGAAAATTTCAGATTTTGAAACTTCACAAATGTTTTTTTAGTGAAAATAAAAAGATGACTCGTTTGAGACTAATTTCAGCACTAGTCACAAACCCTAACTTCCATAGGATATATCTCTAAAAATATAATGAACTAGAACCTAAAATTTTTACCACATGTTCTTTGATATATTTCCTCAATCTCCAAAAAATTTTACTATCTGAAACGTCCTAGAAAAAAAAGTTTTAGTGAAAATTCAAAGATAACTCACTTGGAGTAGCAAAACCCTAGGATCGATGCTCTGATACAAAATGTTATCTAGGGCTTAATAAGGGGTTTTATACTTAACATGGGATTTGTATAGGGATTAGCACATGTAGCATGACTCGAGATTCATGTACTCGCTCTAAGATTTGTGACATTGCATTATGATACGTGATGTTGTCTCAGGATCTATGTACCTACAAATAGAAAAATATATCTACATTGGGATCCATGCCATTTTTCTTGGGACCCATAACATCAAATTGGGATACATGTAACTACATTAGGATCTGTGACAATTCATTGGACGATGAAAAGGGATCCACATCATCATCATGCACCACATGGACCATTCCTAGAGGCTGCACTTGCTTTCATGGACATGTACCCTCACAGGTGTGGCTTACTTGGCCTTATTGACCACATGTGTGGGTTTGTTGGGTCAATTACAAGGTTGTTACACACTTGGAATAGTTGGTTACATGTTGTTACATTTGGTTAGGAGGTGGTTGAGGTGTTTATTATTGTATCAGACCACTTATATGATGGGGTGCCTCTCTCTCGGGGCCATAGATGCCATTATTTATTATTTCTAGTGGGGTGCACTTCTTTTGTTGACCAATATTCCATCCTCTATTATCTATCCCTTGCTTCATGGAGATTGATTTGGGGGGAGCACACTTTTTTAGGCCCTTTGTTGACTAGATGTATGACTTTGAGGAGTTTGTTGGAGCATTTAGGAGGGTGCACCACTTATTTCTTTATTTTATTTACTTGGAGTGGTGTTGGACCATGGTATTGAGGGAACCTCTTGTATTTTCCCTTGGTTTTTCTATAACACCTTGTATTTAATTTTTGTCTTGTATCCAACACATGGTATTTACACATGGTTTAGATATTTTCCTTATGTATATAAGGAGACATCCTTCTCATTCATAACTAGTTGGAGAATAAGAGATTTTTTTTTATATCACTTATACTTGTCTTCTTGTCTATCTTGGTAATTTTTCTGAGGGTTTTTCTTGTTGAAGGATATCAAGAGTGTCTATATGAATGCAACATGTTATAGTGGATGAAGGAGATAACAAGGAGCCACAAAAGGAACATCTTGTTACAACTGGAGGAGCTTGTGAGGTAATGCTATTTCCTTTAATTCTTTAGTAGGGTATTGAGTTTAGAAAGTCTTAATTCGATTTCTATCTCTACTTTAGGATAGAATAGGGGCTACTCTTTGCCACTTGGAAGAGATGGTAAAACGCCATTCTCCCCACTAGAATCTTGAAGCATCTAGGTATTTTCTTGGGGAATTTACTGCATGCACTTATGGTTTCCTGGAATCCCATGGCCTGATACAAGGATCAAGACTCAAGAAAGGCCAAGTGTGACCCCACAACCCAAGTGTAATTCATGCATTGGTCTCTTTTATCCTCTCTCACACCCACTTTAGGTTTTGATTTCCTTTACTTTGTTTTTAAAGCAATCTAGGATTTGAACAAGTTGAATTTACTGATCTAAGTTGAAATTTCATCAAGTCTATAGGCTAAATATTTAGATCTAATTTTGACTTGAATTGTAAATCATTTTACATGTTCATTCATTGAAGTATCTACAATTTTGGATCTATTTGCTAAAATTTCTATATCATGAAAATATCTAATCAAAATATAAGAATAAATTAGACATTGCGGTCATAGCTAGATGATTTCATTTGGATCTAAATTTTAAGCATAAAGTGCTTAGATTTGTCATTGAGGGTTTTATCCTACTCACATTGGTGCAATTTCCCTAAAATGCCTCATTTCACTTGCACCCTAATTCACACATAAATCGTTAAATCGATGTTAATGAACCTTCAATGCTTAGCTATTTGACCATCACCCACTTAGTCAAGTTATTATTTATTTTCTTATGAATGGATGAATCTAGCATTTGATGAATTTAAAAATGCATTAGACTTGGTAAAATTGTGTGGTTAAATGTTTAAAACTACCTTTTTCAAGGGTTTAATCAAGGTTTAACATACACAAGATTACTTTTTCCATAATGTTTGCTTTATTTATAGTCTAAACATTGGTAATAACTTCAATCGATGACATAATTATTGAAAAAACCTACCAATATAGGTCGACGGTTCACATCTTATAAATATTGGCTTATCTTACTTAAGGATTTGAAAGGATTGATAACATGAGAATGCAACATTTTAACCTTTTGAGGGTCTGATGGTTGACCATATCTTATTGGTGTTGGTTCTTAAAAAAAATCATTTGATTTCATACTGCTGGTCCTAAAGTTTGCATCTGACTGCTAAATGGTAGAGCTAGGCCACCTCAAGTTTGGAATGGTTGGTTTTTTTATTTTGTTGGTTAGTTAGAGGATTGGTTTTACCAAGACAAGAGAATGGTTGGGTTGAAAAAATGATATGGATGAGGGTCCTCCTTGGTTGGTGGCACACAAATGACAGACAAGTGAGATAATAGAGGTAAAAACAAAGGGAAACAACAAACGACTGAATGAATAATCTGTTGCAAGAAGTTTAAGTCTTAAAATATCATTTCAAGGCATTAAAAATGTATATAAACACAATTACTCCCACATGTTGTAATAAAAACAAATCTTCACCAAAGCATTAGCTGTTTTACAGGTTGCGTATTAGTAAATATAAGTTATACAATAGTTGAAGAAAATGAAATGTACTTCACACAAATAAAAAAATGCATTCAAGATAAGATAAAAAACATATGTAGATTTGGACAAAACACACTGTCATCAAGAGTATATTCACCAGGTAGAGAGATTTAATCCATGCATAGAACATGTTCAACCAATATGATGTATTGATATTCTTCCCCCAAAAACTGAACCCTCAAAACATACAAAAATTGCATATTTATCAAAGTTGTATAGGCTCTCATCCATCTGGAACTGAGGCTTAACTCTACACTATTAGTTGAAGAACAACTTATTAACTTAACTAAATACTGTTGGATTATAGTAATGTATACTTCGAACTTGACTTAATAAAAAAAAAGTGGTTCATATCACACACAAATGACCACTTATTGTGCCTTACTTTAAACAGTCTTGAACTTTAAACAACTAAAAACTGCTACTAGCAATAAAACTAGACTAATGCATATGCTGGAGTGAACTGAACTTAGACAAAACCTGACTGGGAGTGATGGAACTAATATCTATGTCGAGCACTAGTGTCCATGCGCGTTGTTGGAGGCCGAATGAGAGATAATTAGATGTGTTGGAAGCTTCTTTGGATACTCCTTCCAATTATCACCTTTAGAAAGTAACAAGTCTTATGGTGCTTCTTCTGGAGTCTTTGATACTTCTTCTGCAATCTGGAGTACAGTTTCTCCAATTCCTGGTTGTGATCTTGCAAGGTCTGTACTTGAGGATTCAACTTATGCACTTGTTGGTTGTCATGAACCTTCTTTGTCTTGACCTCAACCTACATCTTCTTCATTTCTTGCTATGTGCTAAACTTGTTGTGATCAACCAATGCTCTGCTTCTTGTTCTTAGATTATGACTGTGTATAACATCAAGCTCTTTCCCTTTAGTTCCTTTATTGGACCCCTGTACTCCCACAATGTCAGATTTAACATCTGGTTTTATGTCTTGTACACTATGACAAGGATCCCCTGCATGTGGCGAGGTGCCAATAGAATATTGCTCAAGATCAAATTCATAATCCTGTATTCCCTATTGACTAGATTCTGTAGGGTACTCCTTTTTCACTGTCACAAATGGTGTTTCTGTAGCCTCATTATCACTAGACTTTGATTTCTCTCTTTTCACTATCATACCCTTTAACACATTGACTTCCATTTCCTCCATGCTAGCAAATTCGGGACTATCATCATCCTAGATCAGAATTGGCTGGGGGTATTTTAGTGATGGCTTGAACAGATCCTTGGAGTTCATCCTCAACTGATTCATAATTCTAATCTTTTTTTTTTGGTTTACTTAGACATTCAATGTTTTGCTCGCCCTTCCTTTTCCTGTCCTGTCTGGCTGGAGGAGATGTTTTAGGTGAATCTTCTGCAGGAAAAACCTTCCCTTCAATTACTTCCTTGCTGCGTGAACTAGGTCCGATTTTCCCTCTCATATGAGTCACAGGTTTATTAGTTGCTGCTCGATGGGGGTTTTATGGTATTCCTCTGAGTGGCTAGATGACAGAGACCACCGTGGTGTCTCCAATGCATGTGGGTGCACACTAGAAGCTTTTCCACTCTTGTTTTCTTTCCCCTTTCTCATAGACGACCTCAATTGCATGCGAGGGAAATCCTCCATGGGGGTTTCTGGATTTTTTTTTTCTTTCAAGGGCACATTTCTTATTTTAGGGCCTTTCCCTTTACTTACTATGGTTTGGAAAGGCTTCATTGATCTCCTAGGCTCTGGAGAAACCCTGAACTCCACTTTTTATTCATTAGCATCCCCTTCACTCTACAAATCAGGGACTTTCTCCTATTCTTTCAATCCCAAACACTTCAAGAAATAGTCCCAGGGCATTTCAAGTTCCCTGAGAGAAAAAGTTACCAACAATTTAATCAAGCCCTAATGGTACAAGATTCTGTGGGCAGATTTAGGGTGACCTTGAACCCTCTTGGCCATTTTGGTTAGACTCTTAAGCAAGTAAATTAAGCTCTTTGTCTCTACTTAGATGCATGAGGAAACATATGTGATAACAATGAACAATGCTGAATCATCCTTCACCTATGATATATCTCTGCGGTGCTATTAGGGGTCCTTTCCAGTCGTTCTTTATCCATGCTATGGGTATTCCTTGTCTCTAGTCAGGATCTGGGTGCTCAGGAACCAAAAATTTGTTTTAGAGATCGGGAAGCAACTTGCCTTTCTTGAGCCATCGTTCCCCACAGATAGGGAGAGTGCAAGCTGCTCCATTGAAGTGTTATGTGACATGAATCTAGGTATCCCCAAGTAGGGTCTAGAAGCCATCAAATGTCTGCTTTGAAGAGCATCTCCAAACCTGTGTGGTGTCCTTGAAATGTGCACAAGAAATCATACCACTCAACCTTTACGAAAATGTCTTTAATTTCGGGTATGGCCTCGAACAATTCCAGGCCTTGTGGCTTGATCCAGTTCAATTTCCACCGTTCTCGAGGTGGAAGCATGGTGGGAAGAGTAGCTTTGATGCCGATAATTTAATGGGTGCGAATTTCTTCATATCAAAACTGATACCTATGTTTTGTTTAACCTTCAATTCAAGTTGTAGTGGCCATGATGAACTGGTACAATTCTCACAATCATAACTGGTGATGTGTAATGATGAAACTTAGTGTAATATGGTGTGGAGGTGGTGGTCTATGATCGCGCACGTATGTAGGCACCATTCAAATGGTTGTAATATTTAAAATAACATATTAAATTATAAACTGATTTCAAAAATTAGCGTTCCAATCCTCGTTTCAAGAATAGCCTCATTCTTGCAATTAACTTTGTTCTACATATAAAACTCTGTTATACTTGCCACGAGCTCAACCTATGGAAAATTTGATGACAAGTATTTAAACTCAAACCATAACATGTAATTGTCCCTCCATAAAACAAAAATATGTTTGTAAAAACAAATCAATTAAGAGAGGTAATGATAAAATTGAGTCATTTAGTAATGAGGGACCAACATTAACCAACATAAAATGAATGATTTTTAATGAAGGTATAGGGAAATGGGAGAGGAGGTGCAAGGGTGAAGACATATGTCTCAACATTGGCTCTAACTAGGAACAAAACCCCCCTGTGGGGTGGTAAGAACAACAAATCAGTGCCTTTGAACTCAATAAATTGCTCCTAGTTTCCTTTTCTTACCTCTGTTTCTGTTTGCCAACCATGTATCTCTGCCACTATCTCTCAGCCATGCATCTGTGAAATTCAAAAACTGAAGCTACACCCCAGTGCCTTTGTTGGGATATGGAGTCTTTATTCACACACAAACTAACTAATCAAATGCAAATGAAAAAGGAAAGCAACTATGGTACAAGAGGGACCTCCCCTCGACATTTCAAGCAAAATAGTGTTTTAGGAAGCGCCCATTCACGAGGCCTCCAAAAATCTTAGTATCATCTAGATTTTGAAAAACAAATGTATTATTGTCCAGAACCTCAACCACCTTAAAAGGACCAAACCAAAGGTTATCAAACTTACCATGCTTAGGATTCTCATCCCTTCTGGCATCCCACCTCAAGACCAGTTCGCCTTCTTGAAAGATCTCCTTCTTGGTTTTCTTATCAAAATATGATTTGATCTCGCTTTGGTATGCCTCAATTATCTGATTCAGTGCTTCTCTCTTTTGTTGAACCTCTATAATCTGAAAGATTCTCCTCTAGATGTCATTTGGCCCCTCAATTTCTTCCTGTAGGAATTTTAGAACTAGTATACTGAGTTGAGTAAAGAAGACAAGATCTATCCCATAGAATAGATGAAATGGTGAGGTTCCCAAGGATATATTGGTGTTGATCCTATCATCTCACAAGGCATACTTACATTTAGAGTCCCAAGAATTCTTGTTTTTAGTCAACAGTTTCTTGATGATCCTTATGAGAGTCTTGTTTGATGACTCGACCAACCCATTCCCTTGAGGGTAGTAGGGCATGGAATGTGTTAAGCTGATGTTATGGATGCCACATAAGTCAATCATGAATTTGGACTTGAATGCTTGGGCATTGTCTGTTATAAGATTTCTAGGGTAGTCGAACCTGACAAAGATATTGGTCTCTAAGAAATTCATGATCACCTTGTCAGTGGAATTCTTGTTGGACATAACCTTGATCCATTTGGTAAAGTAGTCAGTGGTAGTGAGAATCCACTTGTGCTGCCCACTGGAGGGTGGATTTATCTCACCTATGAAATCTAATCCCCATTGCTGAAAGAGGCCACTGGTAGTGATAGGTTTTAGGGGCAGTGAGAGTAATTTTTTCTTTCCTCCAAACTTCTGACATTCATTGCATGCCCTTACTGTGGTGAATACATCAAAGAAAAGGGTGGGCTAGTAGTACCCTGCCCTTAGGATATTGAGGGTTGTGGATTTCCAATGTTGGTGTCCCCCAAAAAATCCTACGTGCATATCTATTGTGACTTGTTTAGATTAATTTTCATCAAGACATTTTAATAGGATGCCAACAAGATCCCTCCAATACAGGTTGTGATTTAAAATGAAAATTTTTGTAGATTTTAATTTGAGAGACCTGGCCCTCATATTTTTCAAATATGGTGTACATTCTAGATGTTGTAGAAAGTAAATAACATCTCTGTACCAAGGTGAAGAGGATTAATTTTCAGATAACTACATGTTGTCTTGTCTAGACTATGTCATGGGTGCATCTGATTGGGTGAAGTTCTGATGCAATTCCAGCACCTTGCAATTTGATTATGATAACAACTTGGAAAGTCCCTGTCCCTTAATTAGCTTGGTGGGTTTTATGTGCAGGTCATACTCCAGTAATTTGACAATCCATTTCCCTCTCTTCCCTTCATTGTCTGACTGGACCGAAATCTCTTTGACACTACTGCTAGGTACATAGGTTGTTATGCTAGACTGTAACACATACACCCTAAAGGCCTTCAAAGCTTTGACCAACACATAGGCTTGTTTTTCTAATATGTCATACTTCAACTTGACATCTCAGAGGGATTTGCTAAAAAAGGCTATGGGTTGTTCATGCCCTTCTTCATTTTTTTGCAGCAGTACTGCAACAATGGTTTCCTTGGAGGCAAAAGAGAAGATAAAGAACTCTTTGGCATAATCAGGGTTGACCAATATAGGGGCTTCAACCAAAGCTTGTTTGATCCTTTAAAATGATGACTTTTCCTTCGGGGACCACTTAATAACAACATCTTTCTTCAACATGTTGGTGATAGGCCTTATGATTTTAGCAAAGTTTGGCATAAAGTGCCTTAACAAATTTATTCTGCCTATAAAAGATTGAATGAACTTCTTATTCCTAGGGATTTCAATCTCCTGAATGGAATCAACTCTCTTAGGGTCCATTTTTATTCCTCCTGTTGATATGATGTGGCCTAAGAGATTACCTTCTTGCATAGCAAAGTGGGACTTCATGGGCTTCAAAAAGATCCCATACCTTCTGCATTTTCGGAAAATATGCTCAAGGTGCTGCAAATGATCCTCATCTGATTTGGAGAAAATGGTAATTTCATCCAAATATATAACCATAAATTTATCATTTCCCCCCATGAAGGCTATGTCCATAGCCCTATGAAAGGTGGCCCATGTGTTCAACAAACCGAAGGGCATTTTGTCGTACATGAATGTCCCCCATGGGGTAGTGAATGTTGTTTTTTCTTTGTATTCTTCACACAATGCTATCTGGTTATAACCAAAGTATCCATCCAGTAAGGAAATCCTGTGGGAACCTACTACCCTTTGCAAAATATGGTCCATCTTGGGCAGGGGTTAGTTGTCCTTCAGAGAACACTTGTTGAGATTTCAGAAATCAACACACAAGCGTATTTCCTCACTCTTTTTCCTCACGGGCACTAAGTTGGCCACCCAATCCGAGTACCTCAAGGGCACAATAATTCTGGCATCAAGCATTCGTTTCAACTCTTTTTCAATTATGGACATCATCATTGGATTAAATTGTTTGATATTTTGTCTGAATGGCTTAGAACCATCCTTTAGAGGGATCTTATGTTGGATGATGTCATTGTCAAATGTCTTCAAATCCTCATACGACCATGCAAAAATATCATCAAAATTTTTCATGAGGCTGACATACTTGTCTTTTTTTTTCTGGAGGTACCTTGGACAATTTGATTATTTTGGGATTTTCAACAGTCCCAATGTTGCATTCCATTACTTCCTCTTCTTGATTTTTGATGGAAGCTTCTCTGGAGACATCATAACTGTCAAATAACCTTTCCATTGGCACTAGACCCCTGGGGATGTGGTTAGTCTTAAGTTCCACAATGTTGTGTGCAACCAATTTGTTCAACAACTAAGATGTTTGTTGATATGATGATTTATCATCTTCACCCTCTTGATCTATTGAGATAATGGATAATTCTTCAATGGTATGCATAAATATTTGTTACTCCAAGTCATCACTAAAGACTTTCCAGTGCTTTATGTTGTCTGGTATGGCTTTCCTATGTCTGACTTCCACTTGATACTTAAATTTGGACCAATGGGAGGTCTGAAGGTACTAGCAGCCAATGAAAACGAATTTTCCTTCTGATTTGCCTCTCTAGGAATGAAGGAAATGTTGAATTCCAGAAAGAAGTTGTCAACCAGGTCCCACACCTCGTTCCTGTATTATTTAAGCCTCTGTTGCTTAACTTGATAAATGTTTTTGAATTGATTGATAATTAACTCAGAATCAGCAAAAACTGCCAAACTGTCAATGGCCATGTCTTTGGCAGCCCTCAATCCAAGCACCAAAGCTTCATACTTAGCTATATTGTTAGTAGTATTGAATTCTACCTTATAAGAGAGCATTATAACCTCGTGTGAAAGGGAAATGCGGACTATACCAGCTCCATAACCTTCTTTTGATGAAGAGCAATCAAAATACATCTTCCATACCTCATTATGTTGATCGGTTAGTGACTGATGTTTGCATTTGCTGACTATTTTCCGATTCATCATCATTGAGATGAAAAACAAATAATCCAATATCATCCTCAACAACATAAACTCGATGGTTTATTGGATTCTGATGGTCATTGATGATATATGCCAATATGACCTCCCTGTATAGCCTCATGTGTTCTCCTCCGAAAACAAGGATAGTAGCATACGTGAGGTCCATTTGTAATCATCCTCCATCATTATTGGCCCACGTCCTGGAAAAAAGCATACCAAACTTGGGGGGTAATGTCAACCACAATGATTTCCATCACTACACTCTTCATGGGTAATTGTGCCAAAGAAACCACCAGATATTTTATTAATCCCAAAAATTTGAATTTTTTGGAGTCAAAGGAATTAAGGTCTTGGTGATCTATAGACCTAGTTCCTCCATCACAACCTTAGGCATGACATAGTGTGAGGCACCTGAGTCCATGAGACAATTATGTAGGATCTTTTCATGGACATTAAAAGATATGTAGAATGGTGGAGAGGCATCAAATCCATCCTCAATATGTGGGCCCACAGTAATGGCTGGGTTTTCATCCTACAGACTAATTACATAAGAGGTTACAACAAAAGCAAGTGGCTGCAGAACCTTCATAATAGATTTTTTGAAAGGCTCATTTTTCAACAATTATGACAAAGGTACATGGGTCTTGATCTTTCTCAACTCATGCTATAGGCTAAAAGATGCTTGTTGCATGTCAACTTCCTTCACTTCAGGGACATGAGGTTTAGATGGAGGAGGATGGTGAGATTTGGTCAATGCACCCTTGCTTGGATTAGGCTTGGGATGAACCTCTGTTTTTGTGTTATGATCGGAGGTGGTGGTTTTGGGAGTGCTTGTTTTAGGCCTCAAATCATATTTATTTTGGGGCTGGACTTGAATAACTACCTCTTCCCCTATACCAATATCAAATTGTTTTGACAGTTGTGCTACCTCATAATCTTGCTGCTTTAAGTGACTAGTGTAAAAATATATTTCATTGAAAAATACAACAACATCATCCACAACATCACTATCTACATCCATTTTCTCAATATGATTGTTTTGGAAAGGAGGTACTACTCTTTGATCATCAACATTCCCCCTCTCTCTCTACATTATATGAGGGACATCATTCAACCTCCTAAACTGGTTTGGATTTCTGTTCCCAACCCCTTGAAAAGCTTTGTTTGGTTGCTTAGATTCCCATTTCAGCTTATCTATTTCAAATGTCAAATCCTTGAAAGTTTTGGTCATTTCATCAAGTTTAGGATCATATGTGGCTAGGTTAGAGGGGGAAGGGGAATCCTCCCTTTGTTTTTTCTTGTATTTATCAGATCTAGTCTTTAACCTGTCTGATGCCAAGATGTTGGACTCAACCTCAATGAATGCTTCTTGCATGGACAACAATGTGGTGGATCTTCTCTCCCTCAACATAAGGGAGAATTCTGCATCAAATGCATTGGCATAGGTGATATTGGAAGAGGCTTCAATTGGTTTGATCTCATCTGGGATCCTACCATACATCTTATTGAATCTCCTGATGAAGTCTGAAATAGACTCACCATTCTTTCTCTTAAGGGACTCAAACTCAGTGATGTAATACAAATAATCTCTTATATCTCCCCATTGCTTTATGAAAGCTTCATCTAGCGCATCAATATCTGTAATAGAGGCTAGAGGGAGATCTCAAAACCATTTCCTTACTTCCCCATCTGGGCTTTGTACAAACAACCTCATCCACATATCTGCATAGTCAATGTTGAAGTTGTCTACGAAGATGTAGAAGGCTACCAAATGTTCCTCAGCAGTGACATCCCCTTCCCCGTTATATCTTGGAAAATATTTCATATAATCTGTGGCTGGGAGTGCATGTAAGCCTACATGAAAAACTAGGGGTGCATATCTGGCAATAATTATGGCATACATCCTGTTAACAACCATTGTTTGGGAAATAGGAATATGAGGTTTGATTGGAGATACATGTGTGGATGCTGGACTGGATGATGAAGTGGAGGTAGGGGTTAAAATAATCTGAGAGTCCTTGCAAATTTGGTTCTCAGGGATAGAAAATTCAAGTTGCTTGTGATAATGGAGAAAAGTAGATTCTTTAGGTGCAATTTACCGTTGAGGGATGAGGTATATATTTGAGATAAGGTGGATTTTCTTAGTTTTCTTTCTGGCTCAGAGACTACTGTGTCCTTCTCAGGGTTAAGATGAGCCTTAGTGTCTTTTATGTGCTTAGATTTAGATTTCTTGTGTCCCTTTCTAGGAGCCAGTATTTCCTTTGTGAAGTTTACTCAGTGGAGTCGCCAGGTGAAAGATGGCAGTCTGAATGTGTCTAATATTTGTTCACCATCAAAGGTCAGATCTGATCGTTTTCATTCTCCCAATGAAATATATTTTGTTACTCTGTTCCCCGACAACAACACCAAAATATGTTGGTCCTAAATTCTACACATGATTGTTAAAGGGTAGATCTAGGCCACCTCAAGTTTGGAATGGTTGGTTTTTTGATTTTTTTGGTCATTTAGAAGGTTGGTTTTACCAAGACAAGAGAATGGTTGGGTTGGAAAAATTATATGGATGAGGGTCCTCCTTGGCTGGTGGCACACAAATGGCAAACACATGAGATAATAGAGGTAAAAACAAAGGGAAAGAACAAACCACTCAATGAATAATTTGCTACAAGAAGTTTAAGTATTAAAATATCATTTCAAGGAATTAAACATGTATCTAAACACAATTAATCCCATAGGATGCAATAAAAATAAATCTTCACCAAAGAATTAGTTGTTTTACAGGTTGTGTATTAGTAAAGATAATTTATACAATAGCTGAAGGAAATGAAATGTACTTCGCACAAATAAAAAACTTCATTCAAGATAAGATAACAAACATATGTAGATTTGGAAAAAACACACTGTCATCAAGAGTATATTCACCAGGTAGAGAGATTTAATCTATGCATACAACAGGTTCAACCAATCTGATGTATCAATATTCTTCCCCCAAAAACTGAACCCTCAAAACATACAAAAATTGCATATTTATCAAAGTTGTAGAGGCTCTCGTCCATATGGAACTGAGTCTTAACTCTACACTATCAGTTGAAGAAAAACTTATTAACTTAACTAAATACTACTGGAGTATAGTAGTGTATACTTCGAACTTGAATTAATAAAAAATAAGTGGTTCATATCACACACAAATGACCACTTATTGTGCCTTAATTTAAATAGTCTTGAACTTTAAACAACTAAAAACTGCTACTAGCAATAAAACTAGACTAATGCATATGCTGGAGTGAACTAAACTTGGACAAAAAATGACTGGGAGTGAAAGAACTAAGCTCTGTGTCGAGCACTTGTATCCATGCGTGTTGTTGGAGGCTGAATGGGAGATAATTGGATGTGTTGGCATCTTCTTTGGATACTCCTTCAAATTATCTCCTTTAGAAAGCAACAAGTCTTCTTGTGCTTCTTCTGGAGTCTTTGATACTTATTCTGCAGTCTGGAGTATAGTTTCTCCAATTCCTAGTTGTTATGTTACAAGATCTGGACTTGAAGCTTCAACTTATGCACTTATTGGTTGTCATTGACCTTCTCTGTCTTGACCTCAACCTGCATCTTCTTCATTTATTTCTCTATGCTAAACTTGTTGTGATCATCCAGTGCTCTGCTTCTTGTTCTCAGATTATGACTGTGTATAACCTCAGTCTCTTTCCCTTTAGTTCCTTTAGTGGACCCTTGTACTCCCACAATGCCAGCTTTAACTTCTAGTTTTATATCTTGTAAACTATGACAAGGATCCCATGCATGTGGCGAGGTGCCAATAGAATCTTTCTCATGATAAAATCCATAATCATGTATTCCCTGTTGACTGGAGTCTATAGGATACTTCTTTTTCACTGTCACAAATGGTGTTTCTTCAGCCTCATTCTCGCTAGACTTTGATTTCTCTCTTTTCACTGTCATACCCTTTAACACATTGACTGCCATTTCCTCCATGCTAAAAAATTCGAGACTGTCATCATCCTCGATCAGAATTGGTTGGGGGTATTTTAGTGATGGATTGAACAAAGCCTTGGAGTTCAGCCTCAACTGGTTCGTAATTCTAGTCTTTCTATTTGCCGTACTTGGAAATTCAATGTTTTTCTCACCCTTCCTTTTCTTGTCCTATCTGGATGGAGGTGATGTTTTAGGTGAAGATTCTGTAGGAACAAACTTCCCTTCAATTACTTCCTTGCTGCGCAAACCATGTCCAATTTTCCCTCTCATACGAGTCACAGGTTTATTAGGTTGCTACTGGGTTTTTTTAGCTTTGCCACTCTTGTTTTCTCTCCCCTTTCTCGTAGACGACCTCAATAGCATGCAGGGGGAATCCTCCATGGGAGTTTCTGTATTTTTTGCTTTAGAGGGAGTATTTATTATTTTAGGGCCTTTCCCTTTACTCACTGCGGTTTGGACAGGCTTCATCGAGCTCCCAGGCTCTGGAGAAACCCTAATCTTCACTTTTTCTTCACTAGCATCACCTTCATTCTGCAAATCAGGGACCTGCTCTTGTTATTTCAATCCCACAGACTTCAAGAAATAGTCCCAGGGAATTTCAAGTTCCTCGAGAGTGAAAGTTACCAACAATTTAATCAAGCCCTAATGGTACAAGCTTCTGTGGGAGGATTCAGGGTGACCTTGAACCCTATTGGCCATTTTGGTTAGACTCTTAAGCAGGTAGTATGGTAAATTAAGCTCTCCATCTCCACTTAGATGCATGAGGAAACAAAGGTGATAACAATGAACAATTCTGAATCAGCCTTCACCTGTGATATATCTCTGCACTGTTGTTAGGGATCCTTTCCATTCATCCTTTATCCACGCCACAAGGATTCCTTGGCTCTAGTCAGGGTCTTGGTGCTTGAGAACCAATAATTTGTTGCAAAGATCGAGAGGCAACTTGCCTTTCTTGAACCATCGTTCCCCACATACAGGGAGAGCGCAAAATGCTCTGATGAAGTGTTCTATGACATGAATCCAAGTATCCCAAAGTAGGGTCTGGAAGCCATCAAATTTCTACACGAATATCATAGCCAAGCCTGTGTGGTGTCCTTGAAATGCGCATAGGAAATGATACCACTCAACCTTTATGAAAATGTCTTTAATTTCGGGTATGGCCTCGAACAATTCCAGGCCTTGTAGCTCGGTCCGATTCAATTTCCATCGTTCTCGAAGTGGAACCATGGTGGGAAGAGTAGCTCTAATGTCAATAATCCAATGGGTACGAATTTCTTCATATCAAAATCGATACCTATGTGATGTTTAACTTTCAATTCAAGATGTAGTGGCCATGATGAACTGGTACAGTTCTCACGATCATAATGGGTGTTGTGTAATGATGAAACTGAGTGTAATCTGGTGTGGAGGTGCTAGTCTATGATTGCGCACATATGTAGGTTCCATTCAAACGGTTGAAATGTTTAAAATAACATATTGAATTATAAACTGATTTTAAAAATTAGTGCGCCAATCCTTGTTTGTAAGAATAGCCTCATTCCTGCAATCAACTCCGTTCTGCATATAAAAGTATGTTATACCTACCATGAGATCAACCTATGGAAACTTTGATGACAAGTATTTAAACTCGAACCATAACATGTAATTATCCCTCCAGAAAACAAAAAGATGATTGTAAAAACAAATCAATTAAGAGAGGTAATGATAAAACCGAGTCATTTAGTAATGAGGGACCAACATTAACCAACAAAAAATGAATGATTTTTAATGAAGGTATAGGGAAATGGGAGAGGAGTGGCAGGGGTGCAGACTTATGTCTCAACACATACTAAACATCAAACCCTCAGAAACTACTCATATATGCTACAATATTGTTCAAAATGTTATGAGGGTTGAGTTCTAGTGTGTTATTTTTTTGGGATATTCCATTGGTTTGTTTTTCCAATTTGTTATGCACATTGAAACATTGGTGATAAATATTGAACAAATTACTAATGAAACCAATAATTCATGCTTAATCATACATTATTTTCTAGTTTGCTTGAATGAATTTGGTGCCCATCTCTTGGATGTTTCACATTGTTTGAAGCCCAATCATTCATCTAAATTAAATTAGTGTTGTAGATACTTGAGTGATTTGTTATTATGTGCTAAACAACTCACAAGTTTGGTGTGGGTTATTATGTTCTCTAATCAAGGGTTTGAGATGATGAATGGTGCAACTTTTCTTGAGTTTTTTTTTGTGTTGGTTTAAGACTTAAAATTTGGTCTCTGTTGAAATCAATGTTAAAGATATTCAAACGACCTACTCAAAACCACATAGAAATCATTTGAACTCTGACTTGGCTCATTGAATCATTTTT
This sequence comes from Picea sitchensis, assembly GCA_010110895.2. Taxonomy (NCBI): domain Eukaryota; kingdom Viridiplantae; phylum Streptophyta; class Pinopsida; order Pinales; family Pinaceae; genus Picea; species Picea sitchensis. Next base: position 30,401 of record SNQJ01S0006275.1, on the reverse strand, counting down.
TATTTCTATGGGATATAAAGCTAATTGCTAAGGTCTGAAATCATTCATGTGATGAACCAATCCATTTTCGATCACACACTTCAAAAATATTTGGAACAATGTTATCGCATGTATTGTAGCTTGGGAAAATCCCAACCCAAGTCATAAATATGAGACAACTATGGGAGTACCTACCCACTATCACCTTATATAAACACTCCCCTCACTTTAGTGATGATGAAACCACCACAAGGGGAGAATCCCGGTGACCCTAGGGGGATTGAGATGTAAAGTGAGATGATGATGAATGTCAAGTTTGGAGAAGGAGTAAGGCTTGAGAAGAGTCTTGCAGATGGTAAATGGTTGCCAAGTATTGTGTACTTGCAAAATAGTGTTATCCCTACCAAGAATGAGACAAATTATAGATATACAAGACTTCAACCAAAGGGGGTCAAGCAAGAAACCTTTCTGTCCAAAATTGCAGCAGTATGGAAATATATAGATCAACAATAAATCATGTCAATAGCTACAATTTTAACCATCCAAAATCTAGTACAACATGTCAGAAATAAAGCTAGCAATGACTAGTCAAAATTTCAATGTTTAAAGCAAGACTTTGGTGGAATTAAGGGTTATTTATTATGTGTTATCAACAAGTTATTATGAAATCCAAGTGGTTGTAGAAAAAAATTTCTACAACATCAGGATATAGCCACATAAATCAATAAGTAAACCATCCAAATGGCAGCCAATAACTAGTAGAATAATAATTTAGTTTCACAAGTAAATTTCAACGGTAGATTAGAGAGAAATAGATGATGAAAACATGATTTTGCAACATCCCTAATGGATGTAGCATTAATTTGTAATAGAAAAGAGAATTACTTGGATAAAATAGATGCCCTTAGGGCACAAAGAAGACCAAAGCATGAAGAATTGATTCCAACTTGAACAATTGCAATACCTCTAAAATTCACGTATACCAATGCAATGATTTTATATCTCCAATGCAAGTTAGATTAATTCCTTATCAATTGGGTTAATGGAGTCTCTTGTGTAAGAGCTAGTTTTGTTAATTCTCTAGGGGTGTAAGCCCGTTTACTCCCTAGAGCAAACAAAACTAGCAAGTTAAATCTAGGAGGGTGTAAGCCCTTTTACTCCTCCTAACAACCTTTGCAAAAATAGCTTGTTCAATGAAAACATGATAGATCTTGGTGGAGTGTGTATGCCCTTATACTCCTCCAAGAGTTTACAAAATAAACCTTGAAACCAAGAAGAAACAACCGAAAAAGCATGAATTCCTTACCTAGTCCAAGAGATAGCAAGATAAACCCTTCTTTACCAAGAATATTCCACCACAATAGCAAGAACAAAACGTCCAAGAGATAACGCCTATCATATTCCTCCAATAGAAAAGTAATAGAATCCACAAATAATAAGAGAGAGATAATGCACCTTGCCCAAGTAGGGAAAAAATTTCAGCCAACAAATATGTAATTCTTAAGTGAGTTATGATGAAAATGAAAAAGGACAAGACCTTTATTTATATGAGGTCTTGTAAAACCAATTTTTCCACTTATCTAAAGTCAATCACAAATTAGGGAGGCCAACCTCCTCTATTTTTCCTTTACAATTCAAAATTACAAAATCATAAAGTAAATTTTCCCTTTTAGGGGTGATGTCATGCCCTAAAGGGTGACACTAGGCCTTTAAGAGAGGCGTTTTGACCTTTGGTGAAGAACTTTGGGCCTCCAAAGGCCATAAATCATGCCACCAAGTGCTCTAGCATGTGCCAAGTGTCTCTCTCTCCATCAAACCAAGCCACATCATCATCGACATAAGGTGTGACGTTTTAGGCCTTCAAAGGCCATCATTGGGGTGCAATGATCTGGAACATGGTCATCTCATGGTGTCCAAGTGCCTCCAAAGGAACCATTCCTCTTCCCATGTGTCCAAGGAGAGGGGGTGTATCACCAACCTATGGGATTCATGCCCCAATGAAGGTCCAAGCAACCTTGTGCCTCCACGATCAATATTTCACCTGGAAAGGACCTGCAAAGACAAACAAGTATTCCCTCCAAGGGTCTACAAGTCACAAGTATCATGCCAAGTAAGCCATAACTATAAAAGAACCACCCAAACATGTGCATTAAATCCACCCTTTTCAAAATAAAAAAATGCTCGAAGACCTTATGCAACTTTCCAAGTTTAAATATGGGAGGGTTGCGATGGTGCCCTATTGGGTAGATCATTCCCCAAGTCAAGGAGTGTTTCTCAGGAAGACCCTCTCTAAGTCATGCAAAAGACTATGAGGTGGATGGGGGTGTAAATTTTGGGCATGGGGTTTCTTGACATACAAGGGATCATATCGTCTCATTTGCGGGTGCCTTTGTAGAGGGTGCACTTTTTCTTGAGTTACCAACTATTTAGGTGTTCTTTTTCCCAGACCCCTTCTTAGCCACCTTTTCAATCCCTGCTTTCATTTATTTGTAATTTGCTAGTTTCCTTTATAAGGTTTCAAGATTGAGCATTTACAATTTGGGACTAGGGTGGGCACTGAGTAGGTAGAGCTCAAGTTGGACTGACTTTTGATGGTCTTATTGGCTGTGTTCACTTTCTTTTCAGCATAGTTTCTTATTCTTTGTAATTTTCCCAAGTCGTTCCTTGCTTGGAAACTTAGGGCTTATGCTGATTTTTTTGGTTTATTGTTTGTTGTTTTGAAGATTTGCCTTCAAGGCTTGCACTATGGAGCTTATATGAAGTTCATAGTGTGAAAATGACAAGAATACATAAATAAACACATCCAAATGACAAGATACAAGAGTTTCAACAATGGAAAAGCAACAAATTTAGATCTGACCTTTATTTAGATAGTAGAAGATCCTAATACAATAGATCTGCATATATGGAACAATATAACTAGAATATATCAATAAAAATGATGATAACCCTCAAACAGGACCAAGAAGAGAAGATACAATCCTCCAAAGGCCAACCAAACACTTGTAGGAAGATACAATATTAATGTCTTATCCTTCAATAGCTGGAACCCTTCTCCTAGGATGAGTTGTACACTTTCCTCTGGCTGTAGCTTACCCAAATTTCGACCTTCCTCTTTTAGGCCTCCAAATCCCTCCAAAATTGGTAGAAAAATAGATTAGGGGAATACAAACCCCTTGAATTTTTTTTGTGATGATTGGAGGTGTTATGACACCTCAAATGAATGAATCTCCCTGATGCAGTGCACCCTCTTTCAATAGAAATCGTGCCAAGCTCCAAATAAATCATATGCCAAAAAAACCCTCTCCAAAGTTGTCTAGGCAAGGCACCATAGGGGAAACAATATTATCCCAATGGGTTTTGGCCACCAAAACCTCCTCCTATCTCTATATCGAATAGTTCTCCTTCAACAAGTGCACCCTCCTACTGGAAAACCCCAGAAACTGCACATTGCCTCTCTTATCCATTGGATGAGTAACTTGTAGCTACTGTAGAATGGTGGGAGAGGAATATTGCACCTCCGTGACCAATCTTGAACCAAGAGAGGTGGAATCTTTCACCACCGAGATTATCTCTAGGGTTTGTTATCCCAAAACCCTCAAAACGTCTTTGGCTCTAGAGCTCAAGATTCAAAAGTGAAAATTCCAAGAATGAGGAGTGAAGCGCCCTCCTTTTTCCTTTATACCCTTGTTATAATTGTTAGTTGATTTAGTTGACCACCTTCTAAAGTTAACTCTTTAATTTTCTTCATGTGGTCTTTTTTCCACTTACTTTACCTTTTTTCCCAAAGTCACTTTTAAATTATAACATTGTGCTTAGGTGAACACTTTGGAGTCTCTTAGTCCCCATTTCTCATGAGACTATAGTCTAGTGGGGACATCTAGACTAATAAGTCTCCATAATATTCTTATCAAGAGGTGGGGGAGTTTACAATCTCCCCTACTGGGAATTGCTTGCCCACAAGCAATTCTGATCCTGCTTTCTGAAGAACCCGTTCATTCTCCCAAGTAGCATCCTCTATAGGAAAATCCTTCCATTTGATCAAGTGCTCCTTGATGTTCCACTTCCTTAGCCTCTTCTCCCTTACTTCCAACACTTCTTTAGGTATTAATATCAACTGTCCCTCCTCATCCAAGGGATATAGTTCCTCAACAAGAGTGATGTGTTTTCCAATGGATCTTTTAAAACAAGATACATGAAAAACATTGTGTATCTTGCTTCCTGAGGGTAGATCAAGCTCATATGCGACGACCCCTACCTTTCTTTTTACCTTGTACAACCAAAATAAGTGAGGTTAAAGATTTTATGCGCCATTCCTCTTTATAGATGTTTGTCGGTAAGGTTGTAGCCTTACGTATACAAGATCACCAACCTCAAATGTGCACTCCACTCTGTGTTTGTCTGCTTGTAACTTTTGTTGATTTTGCGCCCTGTGCAAGTGATCCTTTAGCTCTCTGAGTATATATTGGCTTTATTGGATCCAATCCTATACCATAGGTTCTCTACTTTCACCAAAGACAATATCCACAAAGGTGAGGGGATCATAACTATATAAGGCCCTGAAAGGTGACATACCAATAGACATTTGGTAGGTGGTGTTGTAGAAATACTCACCCAAGTGTAACCACTTAACCCATGCCTTCTATTGCCCTGAAACATAATTCCTAAGGTACCCTTCCACCCACTTGTTGACAATATTTGTCTGGCCATACCTACCAACCTGAATAGCTCCTGCCAAAAGGTTCTCATGAAGCTGATGTCCCTATCACTCACTATGGTTTTAGGTAAACAATGCAACCTAAAGATCTCTCTGAAGAACAATTCTGCAACACATGAAGCAATGTAATTTGCGGAAATGGAAAAGAAATGGGAAAAATTGGTTAATCTGTCCACAACCACAAAGATGCAATCCTTTCCTTGAACCTTGGGAAACCTCGTGATGAATTCCATAGATATACTCTCCCATTTGTGCTCTGGAATAGGGAGTGGTTGCAATAGAACTATTGGATGAGTGTGTTCCTCATTTTTCTCTTGACAAGTGGAACATTCCCTGATATGGTGCATCACATCCTCTTTCATGCCTCTCCATGTGAATACTTCCCTTACTTGCCTGTATGTTTTGACAAATCCTTGATGCCTTGCCAATGGTGAATCATGGCATGTATACAATACTCTCGTTTTGAATGTTGATTCGGGAACCAGGAAAAATTGTCCCTTGTAGTATATGATGTCATACATGATCCCGAAGTTATCATACTATACCTTCCCATCCATCAATTCACAAGAAAACCTATTTTTAGAATATTCCACCAAAATATGTGCCTTCTGATCAACTGAAATATCTGTCATAGCATATACCGAAGGCCTCCTGGATAAAGCAACAACCACCACATTGCTTTTTCCTTTGAAAAACTCAATGTCAAAGTCATAATCTTGGATATTTCTCACCCATTTTTGTTGTCTTTCATTAAGGTCCTTTTGGTCCAAGAAGTACTTGAGGCTATTGTGATCTCTTCTCATAACAAATTTCGCCCCAACCAAGTATTGTCTGAATTTAGCCAACACATGCATAATAGCTAACATATCTTTGTCATAAATAGTGTATAGGAGGTCAATCCCCCTCAGTTTTCATCTCTCATAGGAAATGGGGTGCCTATTCTACATAAGAACTGCTCCAATTCCCTCACCCGAGGCATCACACTATAATATGAAGGGCTGCGAGAAATATGGTAAAGAGAGAACCAGACAAGTACTCATTACCTTCTTCATTTTATCAAATGTCACATGTGCCTCTTGACTCCACCTAAATGCACCTTTTTTGGTCAAATATGTCAAGGGTGCGCAAAGTTGGGAGAAGCCTTTGACAGACCTCTGGTAGTAACTACAAATACCAAGGAATCCTTTCAACTCAGTAAGAGTCTTAGGTGTTGGCCAATCAAGTATAGATTGTGTTTTTTCTTGGTGCACCTGTACTCCTTTCTCTCAAATGATATGTACCAAGTAAAGGAATCCAGTCATCCCAAATTCACACTTTGACTCTTCAACATATAAAGACTGTTCCTCCATAATGCCCAAGATTTGGTCTACATGCTTGATATGATCCTCCCAAGTTTTTCTATAAATCAACAAGTCATCAAATAAGACTAAGAGAAACTTCCTCAACTACCTGTTGAAGACATGATTCATGCATGATTGAAAGGTGGTTGGCGCATTAGTTAGACCAAAGGGCATAACCAAAAATTCATAGTGACCATAATGACATCTGAATGTTGTTTTTGGCACATCTTGCTCCCTCATTTTGATATGATGATAGCTAAAGAGAAAGTCTATTTTGGTGAATTAGAAAATTCCATGAAGCTCATCCCATAGCTCATCTATCCGAGGGATGGGGTACCTGTTCTTTATAGTCTTTTTGTTCAAGGCCCCGTAGTCAATGCACATGCGCATAGTCCCATCTTTCTTCTTTACCAAGACCACCAAAGATGTAAAGGGACTAGAAATTGGTCTAATGTGACCCATGCCCAAGAGTTCTTTAATATCTTTTTCAATTTCATCCTTATACTTTTTTGGATGTCTATAAGGAGTAGTGATGACAGGTTTTGCATCTTCTTCCAACTCTATAATATGCTCAAACCCCCTATTTGGTGGTTCTCTTGGAGGAATAGGTTCAAAAACCTTGTTGTGACTGTCAATGATTTTAGGAATGTCATGAGATGCCCCTCCTTATCCACCTGAACTGTTATTATACATTTTGTTGCATATACAATGTCTTCTCTCCTAAAAATGGCCTCCATGCACTTTGTTGTTACCACTCCAGGTGTATTACCTGTCATTCCTCTTAGTATCACCTTTTTCCCATTCTCTTCAATGAATGACATCTCCATGGTTTTGTAGTTGGTAGTGATAGGTCCCAAGGTACTAATCCACTAAACTCTCAAGATGATGTTTGTATCTAGTAGATCCATCACATAGAAATCTTGTGCCAATTCATGCCTCCCCAATGTCAGTTTCATCCCTGGAATATACCTGTCACAAGGCATAGTATGACCCCCAAATACCTCCACATGAAAACCTTCAAACTCTACTGTAGGTATATGCCTTCTTTTCAACAAGGTTGAATCAATGAAGTTGTGTGAAGCTCCCCCATCAATGAGTACCGAAATATTCTATCCTTGAAGCACTCCCCTCATCCTGAAGGTGTTGAATTTAGGGACCCCACTGATGGAAGCTATTGTAACCTTCTTGTATCCTGTAAGGCCGAAAAATGCTTCTTCACCTTCTTCATTCTCTGTAGGGTCTATTCTAGGTGGATTTTCTTCCATGTTCTAAATGTGGCCGAAATCTTCTTCATACTCATCATTAGAAATCACCTCAATGTAATGTGCCTTGTCTTTACCCATGCATTTGTGCCCTGGCTTCCAAGGTTCATTGCATGTGAAGAAAAGTTTCTTCCTCTTTAATTCCCTCCTAGTAGTCGCGTCCATCCTACCTTTTCCTTTATCCACTCCCCTTTGATCTCTTCCCCCTTGGTTTATAGGTGGTATAGGAGTAAATTTGTTTTTTGCTACAAATCCCATCAAATATATGGTCCTCCATATGGCCTCCTGTAGGTTGGAAGGCTTAAAATCCTCGACCCAACCACGTGGGGGTTCCATCAACCCCTTAATAAAGAGCATCAATAACCTATCCTGAGACACATATGGCACCATTATGACCACCCTCTGAAAGTCCTCTATATAGATCTTCGGTGACCCAGTTTTCCTGAGTTGTGTGAGTTCCCTGAAATATAACTCCGGATCTCCCTGATCAAATCTGTCAATAAGTCTCTGAGTGAACTCTGTGTAAGCAGTAATCTGATTATGACCCAAGGTAGTCATACCATGATACCACCATTCATGAGATTTTCCTTCAAAGTAAATGGTGCAAAACTTGATGGCATCCAACTCCCTCATGGGGTTAAACTGTAAATATGCATCTAAATTCTGCACCTAAACTTGTGCATTGATCCTGGAAGATCCATCAAAGTATGGAATCTCCATCTTTCCCACCCTGTGATCTAGCTCATTATTGTTCCTGTGATATTTCTTCGGTCTACCTCTTAACTTGATACCACAATACTGGTCCAAGGTATCCTGTCTCCTGAATCCTGCACTCAATGCTGCATACTCCCTATCATACTCCTCAAAGTTGTCTTCTATCTCATTGAAGTGGTTATCCTATGGTTGGACATCCAAGAATGTGGGAATATAGGGTCTAGGAGTTATTCTACTGTTGTTTGGTCCCTTAGAGTAACCTCCACAAAATAAGTTGTGCCCCTTAGTGTGATAGATAGGATCCTTCTCATGGTGATGTCTATTTCCCCCTTGAGAACCACTATCGTCCCTGTTTGCATTAATATTTGGGCCATATCCACCATGGTTCATCTACATTAGGAGGTACACAATATTTTCCTTGATAACATTTCGTTTCTCCATAGTCTCCCTCATCTCAACCTATCTTCTGTGCATTATTTCCTGGGTCTCTTGTAGATGGTGCTGAAGTGTATACTGTGTATTGTCTATGGATATTTTCAAGTCCTTTACTATACCTGCTAAAACTTGTGGCTCACTGTCATTCCCTAATCCTTCCATTTCTGCCTCTGGTTCCCCTATCTGTCTCCTACACCTTCCCATATAGATACCACTGAACTTATTCATGTGCTAAACCCCACAAGCTGGGAGGATTTAACGCTCTGATACCACTGTAATTTTCCCAAGTTGTTCCTTGCTTGGAAACTTAGGGTTTAGGCTGAGTTTTTTGTTGTATTGTTTGTTGTTTTATAGATCTTCCTTCAAGTCTTGCGCTATGGAGATTATTTGAAGTTTACAGTGTGAAAGTGACAAGAATACATAAATAAACACATACAAATGAAAATATACAAGAGATTCAACACAATGGAAAAGAAACAACTTCAGATCTGACCTTTATTTAGATAGTAGAAGATCCTAATACTATAGATCTATAGATTTGGAACAATATAAATGACATATAGCAACAAAAATTATGATAACCCTCAAACATGACCAATAAGAGAATATACAAGCCTCCAAAGGCCAACCAAACACATGTAGAAAGATATACGATTAATGTCTTTCCCTTCAATAACTGGAACCCCTCTCCCAGGTTGAGTTTCTCACTTTCCTCTGGCTGTAGCTTACTCATATTTTGTCCTTCCTCTTCTAGGCCTCCAAATCCCTACAAAATGGGTAGAACAATAGATCGGGGGAATAAAAACCCCTTGGAAAAGTCTTGGGCTGATTGGAGGTGTAATATATTAGATATAAAATGTATGCAGAACCAAAATAAAATGCTAGTAATGGTAGAATAACAACAATATAACCAGAACATTCACCACAATAACACTGAAATGATATAAGAATAACAACAGAAATAACACTTTGAATCTGAAAGCAATTTTCACGGGCCTCTTCGAGGGGTCAACCTCCAGTTGAGCAGAGCTCTATTACAATAATATCCAAGCTAGGGTTCTCATACCCTCGACTCCTATTTATACTAAAAAGAAGCATCTAGAGGAAGATCCTTCTAGAAGCGAAAGCTTCTATTAGGTCTTCTTACATCCACCTTATTCTATTTCATTGAAAGACCTTATTAATATTGACCTTTATTACATCTGAATATATTTTTCTACCTATGTGCGGGTTAGGACCCTAACATGTTCGCCCCCTTAAAAACAACCTTGTCCTCAAGGCTTGAGATGAGGAAATTGTTGCAGAATGGTAGCTGGTTCCGAAGTGGCGTCTGCTGGAGTTGTATCTTTCCACTTGACTAGCACTTCCTTGATGGTTCTATGACGTAGGCGACGCTCACGCTGGTCCAAAAATGCTTCTGGATGTAGCCAAATGGATCTTTCTTCAGCTAACTCTGGAAGGTTGGTTTGAATTTGGCACTTAGCTCCAATCACCTTCTTTAAGCATGAAACATGAAAAACATGATGTAGCTTCGAATGGTTGGGAAAAACTAACTGATAGGCGACTTGTCCCACATGATTGAGTACAGTATAAGGACCATAAAATTTGGGCGCTAGCTTCTGACAATTCTCGGCCTTGAGGGAAGTTTTCTTGTAAGGTTGCAGTCAAAGAAACACCTGATCCCCTTCTGCAAATTGACGTTCAGAGCGACCTTGATCTGCTTGTTGCTTCATGTGATTCTGTGCCATGACCAAATTATCTTTGAGGGTACGGAGAATAGCCTTTCGAGCTGTAAGTGTTAGGTCAACCGCCTGGACCTTCGAGGCACCCAGTAAGTATGAGAGAACTGAAGGTGGATTTTGTCCATATACCGCTTCAAAAGGAGTCATGCGTGTAGCTATATGGTATGAAGTGTTGTACCACCATTCAGCTAGGGGTAACCATTGAGCCCACTGATTTTGATTTTCCGAGGCAAAACACCTTAAATATGTTTCCAAACACTTGTTGACAACTTCCGTTTGGGGATGATAAGCTGTGATGAGATGCAATTCGGTGCCTTGTATCTTGAACAATTCTTGCCAAAAATTTCTTGTGAAAGTTGGGTCGTGATCAGAAACAATAGAGTGCGACATGCCATGAAGCTTGAAGACCTGATCCATGAATATTTGAGCCACCGTGGATGTTGTAAACGGGTGTTTAAGGGCGCATAAATGAGCATACTTGGAAAGGCGATCAACAACCACCATGATGATGAATTTATTTCCCGATTTGGGTAAGCCGGTAATAAAATCCATAGAGATATCCTTCCAAATAGCAGGTGCAATTGGGAGCAGTTGTAGTGTGCCCGACGATTTGGTTGTTTCTCCCTTGTTGCATTGACACACATCACATTCAACTTCAAAATTACGAATGTCCTGTTTCATACCATCCCATAAAAAGGAACGTTTGACCCTGTCATAGGTTTTGGTGAACCCAGAGTGCCCTGCTATGGGTGTAGCATGAAGCTCAGAAAGTATTGTGGATTTAAGATTTGATTGTTTACTTAAATACAAATGGCCTTTGTATCGAAGTTCCTCATGGAGCCAAGAGTACCCTAGGGAAGCTGGAGAATTGGAATGCAATTGGTGGATCAACTGCAAACTTTTGGGATCTTGTAGCCATTCCTAGTGAATGGCTTGGAGCCAATCTGGTACAATGAATGAAAGAGAAAAAAGGGATCCTTCATCTTCATATTTTCGGGAAAGTGCATCCGCAACCACATTGTCTTTGCATTTCTTATAAATGATCTCATAATCATATCCAAAGAGTTTAGTCACCCATTTTTGTTGTTCTGGGGAGGAAATGCGTTGTTCCAGAAAATACTTGAGACTTTGATGGTTTGTCTTAATTTGGAAACGTTTCCCCAATAGATAAGGACACCACAGATCCACAACATGCAAAATAACCAATATTTCCTTTTCTTAGATGGATTTGCCCAGATTTCTTTCAGATAGTTTCTTGCTGGTAAAGGCCAAAGGTCAACCCTCTTGCATAAGGACAACACCAATTCCTTTCCCTGAGGCATCACATTCCAATACAAAGGTCTTTGTGAAATCGGGAAGGGTGAGGACTGGAGTGGTGCACATGGCCATCTTCAAGGTTTGAAAAGCTTGAGCAGCGGCTGGGGGCCAAGTGAAAGAGTTCTTTTTGAGGAGAGCAGTGAGAGGTGCTGCAATATTCCCATAATTCTTAACAAACTTGCGATAATACCCTGTTAATCCTAGAAATCCACGCAAGCTCTTAAGAGTCTTTGGGTGAGACCAATCTTTCATAGCTTCAATCTTTTTAGGATCCACTCTGACCCCATCTTTTCCAACCAGATGACCCAAGTATTCTACTTATGAGGCGCCAAAAGCACATTTAGACTGTTTCAGGAAAAGTTGGTGCTGAGAGAGTAGATGGAGAAATTGATCCACATGAGCAAGATGGTCTGTCCAGGTTTTTCTATAGATGAGGATATCATCAAAGAAAACTAAGAAAAAATGGAAGAGAAAAGGACGAAAGACATGATTCATGAGGCTTTGGAAGGTGGAGGGGGAATTACACAAGACAAAGGGCATGACCAAAAACTCATAGTGGCCATCATGAGTGCTAAAGGAAGTCTTGGGAATGTCTGCCTCTTTCATACATATCTGGTGGTAGCCTGAATGAAGATCCAGTTTAGTGAATAATTGGGTGCCACTCAATTCATCCAGGAGGTCATCAATGACAAGAATGGAGAATTTGTCTTTGATGGTAAGTTTGTTGAGGGCACGGAAGTCATGGCACATTCGCCAAGAACCTTATTTCTTCAGGACCATGACCATAGGAGACGAGTAGGGGCTCCTACTAGGGCGGATAATGCCTACATTAAGGAGTTCCTGGACCATTTTCTCAATTTCATTTTTTTGGGAAAAGGGGTGATGATACAGACAAATATTGGGAGGAAGGCTTCCGGATACAAGGGGAATGGAATAATCATGAACACCACGGGAAGGAGGGAGGCCTTGGGGAGTGGAAAAGACCAATTGATGTTTATAAAGGATGGCTTGGAGGTCTTGCGGTACTGAGGGTGTTTCTGTTGCTTGTATGGAATGGAGTTGGGAGATAACACCAGAATGACCCTTTTTGAGCAGCTTTTCCATGTGATGGGAACTAATGATCTCAGGTGAACTGGTGGTGATGCCTTTGAACTTATATTGGTGGCCCTCCTAGTCGAATTGCATGGTTAAGTCTTTAAAATCCATGAGAATGGGACCCAAAGTCCTTAGCCAGTCTGCACCCAACAAAATGTCACAACCTCCCATGTCGATAGCAAACATATCGGATTTCAGGTGGTAGTCACCAATTTGGAGACATACATTTTCACAACAAGCTCCACATTTCATGGAACCACCATTGGCAATCATGATTTGGAAATTATTAACGGCATGGATGTAGCAATGAGTTTCTTAGGCAATGCGATGATGAACAAAATTATGGGTGTTGCCACTATCAACCAAAATAATGACCTTCCGATGCTTGATGTAACCGATTAGCTTGAGGGTTTAGGGAGCGGAGAAGCCAGTGAGAGCATTGAGGGAAATGACCGGTTCTACTTCGGGAGGGTCTGAGGGAGGGGTTATGTCAGTGGATTCAAGTGACTCGGACACAAAGGGAGTTTCTTCATCTTCTTATGAAATATCCTCGGAGATGGTCATAACAAGCTTTTGTTCTTTACACTTGTGGCCCGGGAAATATTTGTCATCACAGTTATAACAAAGGCCTTTGAGTTGGCGTTCAACCATTTCATCCCTGGTCAATTTTTGGATCTTTAGTGGAGCAGAGGGAGTAGTGGGATTTACTGGTTTAGGGTGAGGGATAAAAGAGGGTTTGCGGTTTTGAGAAGACTCAACCTGTTGTGCTTCTTTATATCTTTTGGTAGCCTCCACCCAACTCTCAGGTCGAGACATGAGGACATGGGCCCAGATTTCATCCTTGAGGTCGTTGATAAAACACTCTCGGAAAAAGGCATCAGATATGCCCTCTGTTCTAAAATCCAGGCACTCAAAGGAAGCTACAAAGTCTTCCACTATTCCTAATTGTTTTAGCTTTGTCAAATGGCCCAAATGGTTGGTGTCAGTGTCAAAGCATTCATAAATCTTTGTCGCAAAGTGCGTCCAAGCAATATACCCTTGACGAGAAGTTTTTCTCCATTGCCACCATTGCCAACGTTCTTGATCTAGATGGAGAAAACCATATCGTAGTTTGGCCAAGTCATCTGTAATGCTGTATAAAGAGAAGTAATGTTCCATTTGGGTTACCCAACCAGTGGGGTCCGAGCCATCAAATTTGGTCACATCCACCCGCGAAAGGCATAGGTCACGTTGAAAGTGACGGTTCCGCAACGTATGGGAATGAGAGGAATGGTCACCTTCAGTATGTGGAGGGGAGGAAGAGGAAGGGTTATCTGTAGGGATATGTAGTTTGGTGTAGAGTGATGAAAAGACTGATTCAAGATGGTTGGTGAGGTCTTGTTTGATTTCCCCCATTGAGGACTGCATGGTTGTATTGATGGCGACAACATTGGCACTGAGTTGTTTCACTTCTTGTTGGGTCTCAATGAGACCAGATTGAAAGGTGTTGAAGCGAGCTTCCAAGTCTTGGCTACGAGTAAGGGCCATGAGGGTGGGGAAACTGAAAAGGGGCGGGCAGGGTAATTTTTTTTTCCGAAAAATGATATGGATGAATGTGATAAGGGAGAAGAGATGAATCCAATGGAATAGTTATACTCCAGTCTGAAGAATATTGCAGAGAGGAAATGCCCAAATGCTTAACCAGAAATAAATGTATATTTACTTGGCAACCCGAACACATTTGCGCGACAATAGATCTCATCTTTTTTAATTTGTTTATGTTTCTATCCCCAAGGGTTAGGTATTCAAGGGTTCTATAGACAAGGGTTTTCCCTGTGCTATAGATCTCTGATATACATGTGGGGTCCAATAGTAGTACTTGGCCCAATATCTCATGGAACTAACTAAGGAGGATAGACCGTACCCTTAGCTGTACTACCCGACTACCCAGGTACTAGAGAGTATCTTCCCGAGTTTTGTTCTTGGTGACACTATAGTAGTCAGGCGACCGATCGGTTTATCTAAAGAGGGCTTCAAGTAATCTAGGCTGATCTATACACAGGTGCTATCTGACGTGCTACCACTCGAAGGGGTACCAACAGGGGTTACAAGGGTGGCCAACAGATGTGCTCTTAAGTACCACTTGTATTTCCTGCGTGTATGAATCCCTCAACCGCGGGTTTATGCGCATAACGACATATCTCTGTGGCTTAAAGACGCCGGAATACGTCTCTACCCTGAAAAAAAATTTAACCCACACTTTCTGCCGAGGAAAGTGCTCTGATACCACTTGTAATATACCAGATATAAAATGTATGCAGAACCAAAATAAAATGCTAGTAATGGCAGAATAACAACAATATAACCAGAACATTCACCACAATAACATTGAAATGATATAAGAATAACAATAGAAATAACACTTTGAATATGAAAGCAATGTTCACGGGCCTCTTTGAGGGGGAAACCTCCAGTTGAGCAGATCTCTATTACAATAATATCCAAGCTAGGGTTCTCATACCCTCGACTCCTATTTATACTAAAAAGAAGCATCTAGAGGAAGATCCTTCTAGAAGCGGAAGCTTCTA
>SNQJ01S0006275.1:0-15223 GCA_010110895.2 Picea sitchensis | reverse complement strand
CTTTTGTTCTTTACACTTGTGGCCCGGGAAATATTTGTCATCACAGTTATAACAAAGGCCTTTGAGTTGGCGTTCAACCATTTCATCCCTGGTCAATTTTTGGATCTTTAGTGGAGCAGAGGGAGTAGTGGGATTTACTGGTTTAGGGTGAGGGATAAAAGAGGGTTTGCGGTTTTGAGAAGACTCAACCTGTTGTGCTTCTTTATATCTTTTGGTAGCCTCCACCCAACTCTCAGGTCGAGACATGAGGACATGGGCCCAGATTTCATCCTTGAGGTCGTTGATAAAACACTCTCGGAAAAAGGCATCAGATATGCCCTCTGTTCTAAAATCCAGGCACTCAAAGGAAGCTACAAAGTCTTCCACTATTCCTAATTGTTTTAGCTTTGTCAAATGGCCCAAATGGTTGGTGTCAGTGTCAAAGCATTCATAAATCTTTGTCGCAAAGTGCGTCCAAGCAATATACCCTTGACGAGAAGTTTTTCTCCATTGCCACCATTGCCAACGTTCTTGATCTAGATGGAGAAAACCATATCGTAGTTTGGCCAAGTCATCTGTAATGCTGTATAAAGAGAAGTAATGTTCCATTTGGGTTACCCAACCAGTGGGGTCCGAGCCATCAAATTTGGTCACATCCACCCGCGAAAGGCATAGGTCACGTTGAAAGTGACGGTTCCGCAACGTATGGGAATGAGAGGAATGGTCACCTTCAGTATGTGGAGGGGAGGAAGAGGAAGGGTTATCTGTAGGGATATGTAGTTTGGTGTAGAGTGATGAAAAGACTGATTCAAGATGGTTGGTGAGGTCTTGTTTGATTTCCCCCATTGAGGACTGCATGGTTGTATTGATGGCGACAACATTGGCACTGAGTTGTTTCACTTCTTGTTGGGTCTCAATGAGACCAGATTGAAAGGTGTTGAAGCGAGCTTCCAAGTCTTGGCTACGAGTAAGGGCCATGAGGGTGGGGAAACTGAAAAGGGGCGGGCAGGGTAATTTTTTTTTCCGAAAAATGATATGGATGAATGTGATAAGGGAGAAGAGATGAATCCAATGGAATAGTTATACTCCAGTCTGAAGAATATTGCAGAGAGGAAATGCCCAAATGCTTAACCAGAAATAAATGTATATTTACTTGGCAACCCGAACACATTTGCGCGACAATAGATCTCATCTTTTTTAATTTGTTTATGTTTCTATCCCCAAGGGTTAGGTATTCAAGGGTTCTATAGACAAGGGTTTTCCCTGTGCTATAGATCTCTGATATACATGTGGGGTCCAATAGTAGTACTTGGCCCAATATCTCATGGAACTAACTAAGGAGGATAGACCGTACCCTTAGCTGTACTACCCGACTACCCAGGTACTAGAGAGTATCTTCCCGAGTTTTGTTCTTGGTGACACTATAGTAGTCAGGCGACCGATCGGTTTATCTAAAGAGGGCTTCAAGTAATCTAGGCTGATCTATACACAGGTGCTATCTGACGTGCTACCACTCGAAGGGGTACCAACAGGGGTTACAAGGGTGGCCAACAGATGTGCTCTTAAGTACCACTTGTATTTCCTGCGTGTATGAATCCCTCAACCGCGGGTTTATGCGCATAACGACATATCTCTGTGGCTTAAAGACGCCGGAATACGTCTCTACCCTGAAAAAAAATTTAACCCACACTTTCTGCCGAGGAAAGTGCTCTGATACCACTTGTAATATACCAGATATAAAATGTATGCAGAACCAAAATAAAATGCTAGTAATGGCAGAATAACAACAATATAACCAGAACATTCACCACAATAACATTGAAATGATATAAGAATAACAATAGAAATAACACTTTGAATATGAAAGCAATGTTCACGGGCCTCTTTGAGGGGGAAACCTCCAGTTGAGCAGATCTCTATTACAATAATATCCAAGCTAGGGTTCTCATACCCTCGACTCCTATTTATACTAAAAAGAAGCATCTAGAGGAAGATCCTTCTAGAAGCGGAAGCTTCTATTAGGTCTTCTTACATTTGACTTATTCTATTTTATTGAAAGGCCTTATTAATATTGACCTTTATTACATCCGAATACATTTTTCTACCTATGTGCAGGTTAGGACCCTAATAGGAGGTGTTATGACACCTCAAATGAATGAATCTCCCTGATGTAGTGCACCCTCCTTCACTAGAAATCGTGAAAATCTCCAAATAAATCATATGCCAAGAAAACCCTCTCAAAAATGGGTTAGGAAAGGCACCCTAGGCCCAACAATCAGATCCCAATGGATTTTGGACACCAAAACCTCCTCCTCTCTCCATATCGAATATTTATCCTTCAACAAGTGTGCCCTCCTGCTGGAAAACCCCAGAAACTGTGCATTGCCTCTCTTCTCCACTGGATGAGTAACGTGTAGATACTGTAGAATGACGGGGGAGGAATATTGCATATCCGTGACCAATATTGGACAAGGAGAGGTGGAATATTTCACCACCAACTTGATCTCTAGGTTTTGTTATCCCAAAACCCTCAAAACGTCTTTGGCTCTAGAGCTCAAGATGCAAAAATGAAAATGTCAAGAATGAGGAGTGAGGCGCCCTCCTTTTTCATTTATACCCCTGTTATAATTCTCAGTTGAGTTAGTTGACCACCTTCTAAGGTTAACTCTTTAATTTTCTTCATGTGGTCTTTTTTTCACTTACTTTACCATTTTCCCCAAAGTCACTTTTAAATTATAACATTGTGCTTAGGTGAACAATTTGGAGTCTCTTAGTCCTCATTTCTCATGAGACTATATTCTAGTGGGGACATCTAGACTACTAAGTCTCTGTAATCCTCTTATCAAGAGGTGGGGGACATTACATTCTTTTATAGCAACTTCTATCTTCCTCCGAGCCATCAACCCCTCTTCCCATGAAATGAGGTACAAGCCCTTCTTGGGTCAATAATTCCCAACAACCCAAAAGATGAGGAAACTGAGGGAAATGAGTGTGGAAAATGATAAGTATGGATGGGAGTGGTACAATGACTCTTCAAGGAGACCCCCTAGTAACAACCCTATCCTCGAGGGTGACCCACTTTCTAGTACAACATGTCAACCACCAAGGTGAAATGAGGCAAAAGGAATAATTTCCAAGCAAACGTTTTCAAAATCAAGAAATGATCCTTTGGAACATGTTCAAAAGCTTCAAATATTAAAATGACACTGAACTTGTTACCTCATGAAGTAAGACCTACTGTGCTCTGTGGGCCAAGCTAGGTGTGGTGGATGTTGTTTCCATCGATCAGATGGTGATGTGTGGTATGATAGGGGCCCTTTCCTATTCATATGCCTCTCAGTACTCCATGTATGAAACATGCGGACCTTGAGACATCATATCCTTAGTTATCCCTAGAAGTGGGGGATGACAAACAATATAAATAAATTCATGTGGATAAATAATATATTGAATAAAATGTATAAGAATAAGAATATGAATAATATATGATTACAAATGAGGATGAGGGCCATATATATACCCACACAAGGGTGCCATTTCACTAAGAGACATGTCCTTTCATTAGGATGTGTCTCCTCATTACTTTATTACTTATTACTTATTGTTATTATTTATTTATATTTTATATATTTATATCTATTACATTTCCTTCCCCTTTAGAAATGATTTGTCCTCAAAGCATAATTATGAAAGGTATTTATGTCTTGCTCTGGCTTGTGTTGTATTCACATGGTTATCAATTCTTGATTTCGTTATGGTGGATGATACAAAACGATCCAAACTTCTAAATGCTGAGCATAATTGTCAAATTGTAAAATGATCTGACCATTCTAATTCGATCATTTGTTGAATGTTGCATTTATGTGATACTGTAACACCCCTATTTCCCCCAGATTGTAAATATTATTATTATTGTGAACAAGACTATAGACATATTTGTCATGTGAAAGAGTTTGAAGCGACCAGAATCCCCAAAAGCTGAAGTCACGAACCAACACGAGCTATTGATCTGAGGATCCTTCGGGACCCTTCATGACCATCAGATACAAGCTATGGTTATTCTACATTGACCCACTCCGGGCATCAAAGAGTTTGAAGTAGCCAGAATCCCCAAACACCGAAGTTGTGAACCAACAAGAGCCATTGATCTAAGGACCTGTTGAGCACTCAACACACCCTAAAATATTTGAGAATTTTCCTTTTGGGTACCACTTTGTATTTTCTGAATTAAGTCAGTTTTGTAGGAATCAATGGTTTTTATGTGTTGTTTTGTTTTATCGTCCATCACATTTGGCTTGGTTTGGAATTATTGAATAGATTGACCTTTTCTCTAAGTAAACTTGGCATTTAGACTAAGTGTATGTAACTAAAAATTTGAGCCATGCACCTATCATCGATATTGGCGAAATCTGAGAGGAAAAATGCCCACATAACAATGGTAATCAGCGATGCACCATCAACATTGAAGAAATGGGAGGAAGGGTGTGTTGATCGCTGACTTTGGCCTGCGAAAAGTTTTCTAAAAATCACCGATATACCATCGGTGTCGGTGAACTAGAAATTTAAACCATCGACATAGGCAACCAAAATCACCGATCCCTAATCGTCGATATACCGTCGACATCGGAAAAGAGGGGAAAGGAAATTTCAACTTATGTCAAAAGGAAAATCCCTAACGCGGAAAAGAAACGCTCCTCATGCTCCAGAGGTCAAATAAACCGCCACGTGTTTTCCGTGTATATAGTCCGTATTGATTAGGAATTATCCACATCATCTTTTGATGTCCCCCATGTCATATCTATATTTCCATGTCAGCACCTCCACATCAACACTGTGGGACAATTTTGGGTCGACATCAGAAATTTTGCCAAGAGGCGCTAACGAAATAATGTCAAAGATAATCCGTCGATGTCGATACACTCATTAACTATCGACTGATTGCTTGGACACTGAACTCCTAGTTTTAGTTTGAACCTTTACCCACTGACATCGACAACCCTGGTCGATCCGCGATTCTGCTTATCCCCAATGTTGAGACCTAATTCTGAATCCCTGCCCCTCCTGCCTCATTTTCCCTATACCTTCTTAAAAATCATTCCCCTTCTATTTGGTTGAGTCAATTTCCCTCTCTAAATGACTTCATTTCTATCGTTTTCTTTCTTGATTGAGTCTTTGCACATTTTGTTTATGTTTTTCTTGAAGGATAATTACTTTTCATGATTTGGTTCAAAATACTTGTTATCGTGCTTTCCATTGATTGAGATCACAACAGGTCGACCAAGCCTTTTTGTATGCACATGGAACACCCGTGAACAAATCACATCAATTCAGAGCAGTTAGTTTCGGGCCTGGATGGTGAAAACAGACAGGGTAAATTTTCAATGGTAAAGATCCAACAGGTTGATCAGATCAATGACTCTCGCACATTCGGGGTTCTAGAAATGTGCAAGGTTTAATCACAGAGTTACACAAACTTCACTCCACAACTCTCGAATGCTGAAATGTTCAATCTCATCTTTGTCCAAAAAAAAAACTCCTGAATGCTGAACCACCACATCTCTTCGCAAAATCAACCATCCAGGAGATCTCCACACTTAACACTCAAAAAATATCGAATTCTGAAATGCCGGAGCCAGGCGACATCCATTGGTGTTGACATGTGGCACTCATTTCAGGTAATTTGGGTTACGTCATCCACCCATTTCTGGGTGACACATGTCACTCTCTGCCATGCAGAAATGTCAGCAACAATGACGTCATGTTGACACGTCAACTCCGAGAGATTATTAGTTTGAGGGATTTCAATTCACAACAAACACAGACCTCCAAAGCCCTGAAGCACTAGAGCCCCTGAAGTCCTGAAATATTTAAATGTTAAACACGACTTAATCTCAGGTTAATTAGTGATAAGTATTGGCTAATCACTTCGTGAGTTCGACCCTCCGGGAGGTATCCAGGCTTTGCATTCAAGAACTCTCGAACCTTGAAAATCTAGAGATGTGTGGCATCCTTCAGTTGAGATGCATGGCACTCTTCTATCATGACGCATGGTGCTCTCCTATCATGACATGTGGCACTCATTTCAAGCATATTTGGGTTCGTCATCTGTACTGTTTCAAGTGACATGTGTCACCCTTCTTTCTATGACACGTCAACGATACGACGTTAGGCCACCACATCACTCTGGGAAATTTCAACTCAAAGCGAGCACAGTTCTCTGAACCCCCGAAGTAATGGAGCCCCAAAAAGACGAAGTGGGTCCCAAACTGCCACGTCACTCTGCAACATTGTAACTCCGAGAGATTCCCAAACTCAACATTCATAGCTCCCGAACCCCCAAATTTCTGAAGTGTCGAAATACCAAATGTTTAAGGATAAATCCTGAGTTAATTAGCAATAAGTGGTGGTTAATGACTCTAGGAGTCTGAGCTTCCAGGAGATATGAATATTCTGCGCTCCAAATCCCCCGAATGTCGGATTTTCGAAGTGGCTCACCCACATTTATTGCACATTTTGAAATGTTTAAAAATGGGTGCCAAACTAGAATTGGGGAAACTACACATCCAGACTGTAGAAAAAATATCAGAGACTCTAGAAAACGCCAGATGACTTTCTTCTTTCCTGCAGGGGACAAGTGGGGGAAAAACACTGCCAACATCCAACTATCTCCTAGTGTCCTCCAACAACGCGCTGCATGCCAATGCTTGCTACAGAACACAGTTATGTCACTCCTAGCCGTTTCCCACCAAATCTTGGTTCACCCCAGCATGCGCATCAGTCCAACTTCAATGCTAGTAGCAATTTTTAATTGTTTAATTGAAAATATCTTTTAAATTCAGACATAATAAGTGGTCTTTTTTGTGTGATAAGAACCACTCCTTTTTGTTAAGTCAAGTTCGAAGTATTCATTAAAATACTCCAACAATGTGTTTTAGTTAAGTTAACAAGTTGTTTTACAACTGATGTGTAGAGCTAAGCCTCAGTTCCACACTGGTTGAGGGCCTCCACATCTGTGATAAATAGGCATCTTTTTTATGTTAGAAAGGTCGATGGTTTTGGAGAGAAAGACTTTTTCTGAAATTTTGTAAGAGAACTATTTATTTGAAAGTTATTTTAATTAAGAAGTCCTGTTTAGAACCAAAGACAATTCTTTCATCTAAGGCGTGAATGTGATTGGACAAAGGGGGATTATCTCTATCTTCGGATTCAATATTTGTTATTGTATTGAGTAAGAGTTATTGTATCTGTTATTTAAAGTTATATTATAATGATGCAACAGTTCTTTTATTCTATTTAATGAATAGAAATCAACTGTGTTAACCTGTGATTGATAATAGAGCATTGAAAATTACTTTTTCTTGCGCTAACTTCTTGTCACGTATATATTTTCTTTCTGTAACTGTTATCTCAGACAATGTTGAATGTCTACTAATCGAAATGGTATTAATGCTAGTTTGAATTATTTTAGATCTTCTTCGTCTGCATGCTACAGTATAAAGGTTATCCTGCAACCCAACCTTCCCCCAACACATAGTTAGCTTCCTTCTGTCATCTAGTTTAAAGCTCTATCTTTCTTTTGTTATCAACGTTAAAAAAGAACCAAAAAGAGAACTGCATAGCCTGAGGAAAGGCTTAACAAAAAAGACATATATATCAATCACAATTAAAGTCCATCGATAATTCCAGACAAATCATGAATCTAGAGAACCTTACCACTCATCAAATGCTTATGAGTCTAATTGGGCCTCTTAAGCAGGTTTAGTTCCTACTGTTGAGTTAAAGGGATCTCGAACCCCTCAACAGGACCCTTCAAGATATTTCTCAACCGTTAGATCGAGTATAGTGGAAGGATAGAGTAAGTGGTACTATTAACCGACAACATGCAGTCATCTCCACTTTATGACCCCTTCGGCAGGTAACCCTTCAGGGATCGAAGGGTTAAAAATGGTAAAGGTTGCGGAATCATGAAATACCGAAGTGGCAAAATTACACCAACCATTAGATTGAGGGAAGGAATTTGGGAATGATGTGGGCCGTTGATTAAGGATCCGTTAGGGACCTTTTCTCAACCATTCGATCAACCAGTGGAGTGGGAAAACATAAGTACTTCGACGAAGTCTTACCTCAGGAGATACAAGGTTCGAGTTGTGAAACCATCTCGAAGGCTGAAGTACATGGTGAGGAAATATGAGGCTCCGGGAGATTTGGTATGTTGGTGCATAGGCCAAACGCTGAGGCACCAAATGTCGAAATCCCCTTGACGAAGTGTCAAGATCTGATTAGACGGGCCTACATAATCCATGGTTATGTGGCGGGTCTGGGTATTCAAAGTGGAAGTAGCCCTCCGAACTTTGGATCTTCGAGAAATTTTATAACTGTGTGAGAATGTCAAAGGGACAAAGGCCCAATATCCGCGAAGACCGGGAGATATTCCTTGCAACCAACAACCACATCATTGCCATGGGGTGATGACCCAGGTCACAACCATGCCATGTCATATGGTACGAGAGAGGTGAAGCTACATGGATGCCACATGGCGAAGGGGATGGTCGTTGGCCAATAATGCCTTGAAAACTTTGGAAGGCCATAAATTTCAAACCATATCTCAATTTTGGACAAGGTTATAGTCATTAGAAAGCTCTCAGTGAGCACAAGGCGATGGTGTCCTCATTCAAAGAATTCGAGGAGTTGTAGGAAAGAGAAAAATTACGCCCCATTCCTTTTAAAAGAGTACTTAGGGGGTCATGTGTGTTATAGAGTGGTATTAGAGTAGACAACAACACTTGGCCTTCTTGGGCTCATGAAAGAGCACAAATAAATTATAATAGAAAACCTTTAAGGGGCAGGGTACCCTACCCTACCCACTTGTAAGAGCTTATTTAATATTTAATACTGAAAAGAGTGAGACCTTATATTGTTATTGCATGTTTTTAATACGAACTACATGTTGATGTTGTATGTGGAATAATGAAGCTAATTTTTATCTTACAAAAATTACCTATGCTATTCATAAAATTTGAGGAAAACTAACTAACCGAAAATGTTTTTATCAACACTCAAACAGTTAGTGGACAACAAGGAAACTACATCGTAAAGAATGGTGAAACATCATGAGTTTGGAGAAATCTCACATAACAAAGAAGAAGATTCTGATGAGAGGAGGGTGGTGGAAAACCCTCCATATTTGGCTGAAACTGTAAGAAGCCTTATGGTAGAATTACAAAGTTGTAAGGTAGACAATGAAAGGCTGATAAAAGAACAAGAAAAAAAATCTGATATTAATGTAGTCCTATTGCAAATCTTATCAGATATACAAAGGAAGCTGCAACATGGGCCAATTGACAGTAATGTGGATAGGCATTAGTCCAAGAAAACTCAGAGCCCACCTGAGATACAAAAACATGGCCTTGAAAGTAGCACCACAAGAAGAAGCACCTTGAAGAAGGCCCAACATGGAGCCAAGAGGCATGCTAACGTTGATGACTCATCCAAAGAATCCTCTAGTAAGGGAAATGATAGCTCCAAGGAATTGTCTAGAAGTGAGACAAGTTCACCCCTTCAGGGAAGAAGAAAGTGGAGAAAAAGTGTTAAGGGTCATGACCTTGAAGAGTTTAAGATAACTAATCCACCCACATTTGTTGGAGAGGTTAAGAAGGGGGAATAAGTAGAAGCTTGGCTACTTTGCCTAAAGAAGTACTTCAGAGTCCATGACTACTCTGAAAACTTAAAGGCTCGAATAACCATTTTCAACTTGAATGGAAAGGCCTCCATCTGGTGGGAGGACCTTAGGAATGTGAAAGGAATTCATGAGAATGATTTGTCATGGAGACAATTTGAGGAAAATTTAAGAAAAAGTATCTATCTGAGAGGTACTATGATGAAAATACTAAGGAGTTATATGAAATCAAGCTTGGACAACTCACCATAGATGAATATGTCAACAAATTCCTTGAGATGATGAGGTATGTGCCTTATATCAAGGATGAAAAGACGAAGATACAATGATTCATTAGTGGACTGCCTCAATCCTTCCGACAAAAGATTGAGTTTGATGAAACTAATACCTTAGAAGACACCATTAGGAAGGAAATGTACTGCTATGAGAAATTAATGCACAAGGCATAACCTCATAAGGATTGGAAAAAGAAAAGAAAATTGGGATTCAAGAAGAAGGGGTTTAGACCCTCAATATTTAAGAACCATGGGAAAGGCTCTAACATGAGTCTTCCTACTAAAAGTGTGTATCAACAAAATTTATCATCTCAAAGTGGAAATAAAACCTTGGGATCATCCCCAGGAAAGATTGATAATAGAAAGATAAAACCCTTGAAATGTTGGGGATGTGGGGAAGAAAATTTGTTGAGGGACTGCCCACATAGGAAGCAAGACAATATGAGAGTCTACAACATCCAGGAAGCTACCATAGTCAACTATGTGGCTAGGAGCATGCCACAAATTTATGTAGCCATGGATAATAGACAAGATGACCGCCAAGATTCAATGGTGGAGATGGAAGGTATGATTTCCCACAATCCCGTTTCTATTTTAATTGACCCTGGTTCTAATTTGAGTTATGTCGCCCATCAAAATGTTGAGAAATGTAAATTTCATCCAGTAAAACATGCTAAATCATGGCTGGTACAACTATCCACGAGAACAAAAAGAAATGTAACAAAGGTCTTACTAGCATGCCAATTCATTGTGAATGGGCTAGCCACCCAAAAAACTCTAAACATACTTCCTTTAGGATCTTACGACATGCTGCTTGGAATGGATTGTTTGGCTTCCCATAAAGCCAAGTTAGGTTGTTACAATAAAACATTAGAATATGAAGATGAGTAAGGGGAGAAAAGAACCCTACAAGGAATTCAAAAACATGTCTCAATGAGACAAATCTCAACCCTTCAAGTGAAGAAGTATTGTAGAAAAGGATGTATTTTGTATGCAATACAAGTAATGAACTCTGTTGAGGATAGTGAAACAATCTAAAGGACCACCCTATATTAAGAGAGTACAAAGATGTGTTTCTAGAAGAGGTACCAGGTCTACCTCCAAGAAAAGATATTGATTTCTCAATAGAACTTGTACCCGGAGCGACGCTAATGTCTAGAGCACCCTATAGAATGAGTACACCAGAGCTAGTTGAACTCAAACTACAGCTGAAGGAGATGTTAGAAAAAGGGTACATCCAACCTAGTGTGTCCCCTTGGGGAGAACCAACCTTGTTTGTGAAGAAGAAGGATGGCACCCTCAGGTTGTGCATAGACTATAGACAACTCAACAAGATGACAATTAAGAATAAGTATCCCTTGCCAAAAATTGATGACCTATTTGACCAACTAAGGGGTGCTACAATATTTTCCAAGATTGAATTAAGGTATGGGATACCATAAAGTCCTAATTAAGGATGAAGACATCCATAAAACAACCTTTAGGACAAGATATGGTTACTATGAATTTGTGGTGGTACCATTTGGGCTTACCAATGCACCAACCACCTTTATGTGCCTGATGAATAATGTACTCAATAAATTCTTGGACAACTTTGTGTTGGTATTCATAGACGACACTCTGATCTATTCTAAGAGGAGGGAAGAGCATGCAAAGCACCTCAATTCAGTACTTCAAGTGCTAAGAGAGAAGAAGCTCTATGCAAAGTTTAGTAAGTGTGATTTCTTTTCAAAAAAGGTTCATTACTTAGGCCATGTGATCACTGAGGAAGGAGTGGCAGTTGACCCTGACAAGATCAAATCCATCATGGATTGGCCTACACCTGTTAGAATTGGTATCTCAGAGGTACTTCTGCATAGGCGACACCCAACATGCAGAAGTGAATGAGCACATTTATCCCTAGTGACTTTATAATGTGTTTTTATAAAGTAACTTAATAAAGTGATTTTATAAAGTTGGGTCATGTAAAGTGACTTGATGAGATAAAGGGTCAGTTTAGTGACTTAAGTGACCTCAATGAATGATTAAGTCATGACCGTTGATCTCAAGGGAAAGTGAAGAGTTAGTCAAGGGAGATCAAGGGTTAGAAGAGTTACATTTCAAAATTGCTTAAAGGCTGCTCATGAGGGAGAGAGAGGGCACACATCTTGAGGAGATCTTGGAGGGAATGTAAAGGGTGACATTGTCCAAGAGAGAAATTTCTTGCTTGGAGGGAAAGAGTCACAACAGAGGGAGTCCACATGCATCCCTAGGTGAGTGATAGGAACAAATTCCAAGGTAGAAGACTACATTTATTGATGTTCGTACTGCAACTACAGGAGGAGGTCGTACAACAATGATTGTTGAACATACAAAAAGAGGAAAGACACATAAATCGAGGGATATCTTTTAACAACTGGTTGGCTTGATTTTCTAGGCAATTTTGTTGAGTGAAACCTGTTCTGCAAGGTACATTACAGTGCTGAAATTTTCTGGCATGATTTCCAAGATGTTTTGGTATTGTTACTGACTGTATAGGGTCGTACATGCCATACAACCAAGGCACATTTCCCAAGACTAAATTTTGGTTGAGTTTTTTGGAAAAGTATCATGCTGAAAGTGAGATAAGTACTGTGTTTAAATGCTGTTGTAAAGGATGTTGTAAACTCTGATATTTTCCCTAGAGTTGAATAATAAATTTTATCCTTAAGCTGTCATTTTTCCTGTGTATTCTTCAAGGGACATTGCCCATAATTTATGGTGCCAACTGTGTTATTTTTTTTGCTATTATGAGTTATTTCCGTTGTTGATTTAGTTTCAGATCTATATCATCTAATGTTTCTTCTCATTAATTATAGTTTTGTATCAAGTTTTAATACTTTACTGTTGAAACTTAATAGGAGGTTGAAATCTGAATTTGATATAGTGACATTAGCAAATTTGGGTCATTTTGCGACAACTATTTCGACGCTCTTGCGACGTTATGTTGTGGATATTGTGACGGATATTGAGTCTCCCAAATTTCGTTTAATGTGACGTGGCATGTGCAACGAACCTGGATTAATGTCTCAAGAGCAATGATACCAGGGAAGTTGTCAGACATCGTCGAAAGAGGGACAAAGCAGGGAAATCGTCGCAAATGAGAAAAAGTAGGGAAATCGTCGCAAATGAGACAATGTAGAGCTATTGTCACAAATGAAACAATAAAGAGAGATCGCCGCACACCCAAAAATATAGGAAAATTAAGGAAAAAGTTTGCAACGAATCAACTTTCTAAGCAGTCGTCGCACGAGCGACATAAACATGGTATATTGCGACAAAATTGCTATACAATTTTCGTGATTTGTATGGCAAGTTCATCGCAATATTTGTACAGGTCATCTCAATTGCGACAAAAACATGGTATATTTCCACGAAATTGATATACAATTTTCGTGATTTGTATAGCAAGTGCGTCGCAAGATTTGTAAGGGTCGTCGCAAGTGCAACGAAAACATGGTATATTGCGACGAAATTGCTATACAATTTTCGTGATTTGTATGGCAAGTTCGTCGCAAGATTTGTAAGGG
Organism: Picea sitchensis; assembly: GCA_010110895.2. NCBI lineage: Eukaryota > Viridiplantae > Streptophyta > Pinopsida > Pinales > Pinaceae > Picea > Picea sitchensis. Next base: position 1,745 of record SNQJ01S0006275.1, on the reverse strand, counting down.
TCGTCGTAAGTGCGAAGAAAACAGGGTATATTTCTATGCAATTTTTTGTGATTTGTATAGAAAGTGCATCGCAATATTTCTATGGTAAATCGAAATTGCAACGACAACAATTTATTTAAAAAAAATTAAAATTTTATTTTGGAGCAAAATAAATAAATTTTATTTTTGAGCCAATTATAGAAGGTGCTATGATTGCACACTAAAGAGGTCATCCAAGTGAATTTGTTGCATAACTCCAAACCATCTTCATATATTCAATTTGGTAGGGGCCCCTTTCCTTTTCTTATAAAAGAAAAATAAGAGGGTTGTTGTGGCCACAATAGTTGGTTGGTTGGTTGAGTCAGTTGACTGACCTGGCTGTTCAAACTAACTATATTCTAGATAGGGAAGCATGCATAAATATATAGGGAAGACACCCACTATCACCTTAGTTCCCTTGCCTCTACATTTCTAGGCCATGGTTTCTAACATAAGGAGGGTTTTACTAGGGGGCTAATACTAAGTCCTATCATTGCATTTCTAGACAGGTGAGGAAAAGGACTTTGTTTGACTTGGATTGAATTCTCTAAACTGATGCTTCAAGAAAAGTAAGAGAATAAAATGCTCAATGAATGCTTGGAAGGAAAACCCTTACTTTATTCAACACAACACACCAATGCACCATTACTCATAATTAGTCACCAAGCAATATACAATGTTCAAGGTGAAACTTTCTAAGTAAAAAGTATATATTCATTCACAATATAGTCATCATTTATCAAATTTCATATGTGCAAGAAGTGAAGCATGAACAAGTACTTATGAAACATTTAAGCAAGAAATTGGGTCGTTATGATATCAATGAAATAGAGCATCATTGTAACAAGTTCATAACCAATAAAAGTTTGCATCCATTCAATAATTATATGACATGAAACACATTAAGTGTCATTATTGTAAAGAGAGAATAAGGCAACATGCTCAATGTAATAACTTTAGAAGAAATACAATGCTACCAGATTAGCAAATTTCATTATTATATGTCAAGGCACAAAAATTATATCATTAACCAAACTTATCATTCATTCATCAACACTCATAAATTAATTTGTTTCTCATCATACAATATAGATCAATACTTTGGAACCATGATTGTAGCATGAATCGACCCTCTCAACTAACAAACAATATACATGTTGCATTGTTTGGGTAGATTGTTTAGGGTGGTTAGGGTAGGAATGTATCGTGGTCAACCAACCAAGCCAAAAGACATGCAAACAACACAATAAAATATGGTTAACAAACCTTCATACAATAGTGAAAGGAGGCAACGGTTGGACTAATTACAAGGTCCTTTGGAATTCCTTAACATATTTTGGCTTCTTTGGGATGTGGAAAACAAGGTGTCATAAAAATAGTGCAAGACATCAACACTTTAATCACCATTGAATGTGGAATACTTCTGCATTTTTATGACAGTCCTGGATAGAGTTTTGGATACACATAGGAGGTAATGTCAAGGCTTGAAACTAGGTAATTTATCTCTCTTCAAAGTCGTTTGGACACCTATGGAAATGAATATAATGAAATCCTTGAAACATTAGAAAAAGAGGAGGGTTACAAATAGCCCAGCACAATAATAAATCTCTGCAGAAAAAGGAATACTAGAAAAATCCCAGAACAACAATAAAGAACATGCAACGATTTCACTTTTAATGAGGTTGTTGGACCTTACAACACATCCAATGATAGTTTATAATAACCTA
>SNQJ01S0006274.1:161370-189563 GCA_010110895.2 Picea sitchensis | reverse complement strand
TCGTGAAAACAAAAATGAAGGTAAGTGTGCAAATGGCGCAAAGAATAAAAGTGTCGTTTATTTGAGAATTGTGACGAAAAATTAATGTTTGCAGAACATTGGTGTAGGCAGCTTATAAGACAGTAAAAAATGTGAATTGGCTGCCAACAGATTCCCATAGTAGTCTTGTTCTCGTCTTCTCACCAAGTCTTCCCTCTGCTCACCTTTAAACTCAATTCACTGGTTGAAGTTAATATGGCCCTTACTTCCTTGTGCATTTCTTGTTCAGTTCTATGTTGTAACATCATTCTAGTGTTTAGTTTTGGACATTGACCACCCATTTAAAACCAACTCGTTACATAACACTGATGGGTATCAAGCTTACCCCTGCCACAATCCAGGGGTGACCTCTGGTGCTAACATCTACCACCAAAGTCTGTCAAGCGAACCAGAAGAACCAGAGGAAGGTGAACGTCTCTTTCACTCGCATATGTGGGTCAAGGGTGCTCCGATTCATTTCATTGTCGACAAATGTAGTCAGAAGAACCTGATTTCAGTAGAGGTCATCAAGCGGTTGGACCTGCCTACGACACCACACCCACAAACCTACACCATCGACTGGATTCGTCAAGGAAGATATCTTTGCATCAGCCAACAATGTCATATGCCCTATGACATCAAGCCTTTCAAAGATGAGGTACTGTGTGATATTGATCCCCTTGAAGTTTGTGATATTATTTTAGGACAACCATATTTGTGGAAGCATCATGTTGTGTATGAGTCTAGACCCCACAATGTTATTATTACTTTGGGTAGACAATTGTACAGGATCCCATAGGTGGCACCGCCTACTGTTATTTCTTTAATTCCTAGTAAGAAATGTAGTAAGGTCATTTCACAGACCAAGAAGTTCGTCTTCTTTGTGATATGTTCTCACAGTAAGAAGAAAGTCTCTGCCACATCCGTGGCCTCTACACAATGCCTTTATTTGTAGCATAAGCAAGTGGACGGGATTGTGGAAGAATACAGAGACATCTTCGCCTCACCTACAGGGGTACCGAAACACTACCAAGTCAAGAATCCCATTGATATGACCCCCAACACACCTCTACCTAATGGGCCAGTCTATCGACACTCATTGATGGAGAATGATGAAATCAGGCGTCAGATCCAAGAGCTTCTTCAAAAGGGGCACATCAGACTCAACTCCTCCCCTTGAAGAAGCCCGATTGTACTAGTGCATAAGACCCTTCACCAAATCCTTTGTGGTATTATATTTGGATGACATCCTCATCTTCAACAGAACGTGGGAGGAGCACATGTGGCATATTCAACAGGTTTTGAGCACTCTGCGACAACACAAACTTTATGCCAACTTGGAAAAATTCTCTTTTGGTATGAACATGGTCCAATACCTGGGACACATTGTTGATGAGCATGGGGTACATGTTGATCCAGCTAAGATCCAAGTCATTCATGACTGACCAACCTTGACCAGACTGACCGAGCTTCAGATATTCTTGGGACTAACCAATTTCTACTGACGGTTCATGTTGGGATTCTGACGCAGCCGCACCCTCACTGGCATGTCCGCTTCTCCAGGACCTTCTTTCTTCTCGGCCCGAAGAACTCCAAGGTTCTTCTATTTCCCTATTGGGAAATCTGCACCCCACAGGTTCTCTCATGCGACTTCCCTCTCTTAATCTTATCGGGAAATTAGAATTCGCGGCTTCACTACTCGCGCCACCACCCACTCGATTCTCCAACTCCCGAGTCCGTATGTGCCGAAATTCTGATATGCTTGCGAGTTGAATTTTCCACGGTCACGTCTCCCCGTCAAAACTTCGGACTTCGCGGGATCACGAATCCTAACGCCCAAGTTTCGGGACTTCTCACGGCGAGATCCCGATGAATTATGCCACCTGTCCTCCACTTGCCGACTTCACTATGGCCCACACCGTCCTTCACCTATCAGAATATCGCGTATCGCAATATCGCGACTTCCGCTGAAATGATTTGGAGTCTCTACTCAAGAAATCCCGATAGGCGATTTCGCGAAATAATCCAATCGGCCCTAGCTGACTTGGATCAACGACTCTGCCCCTCCTGAGCTTAACCCTTTCCACACTTGTGCTGTAACTACCTCGCACTTCTGGAAGATCTAACGACTCTCGAAACTTCACGAAATCTCCTCGGAGGATTTTGACCGCCCGTTCTTCCCTTTGTGACTTCACGAAATGAAGAAGTGTCTCCTCCACGAGACTTTGTTTGCTCGCTCGCCAACCTGTGACGCTCCTCTCAAAATTTCCACGGCAGCTTCCCTGTACTTAACCTTTAGTGAATTCAAAGGCCTATCCTTCCTGAGCTTTTTCTTTTCACAACTTTCGAGTCCCTTCAGGGAAGTCTTGCACACACTCCTTGCGGAAAATCTTCAACAACGTCTAAGTGTTGAAGCTTCGACTCTGCGCACTCCTGCAACAACATTCTTTTAAACACTTCGCTAAGAATCGCAACTCTGAGACTTCTTCCTGGCCTGCGGACTCCTTGCATGGCTCTTCTGTGCCCAACTGCACCTTCAAGAAAATGAGAAACAAAGTTATCTCTAATTGAACCCTTTTGTCAACGCACTCCTTGCGGACAATTCGACTGCACTCCTTGCAGGAAACCTCTGGTTCAATTAGAGAAACAATTGAAACTCATTCACTCTTCCTCACAGATTTCAAGTTCACCATGAAATCACATACACAGCATATATAAAAGCAAATATATGACAGGAAGCAAATATTCATGAGCATAACATCAATACACAGAGAAACAACACAAAACCATGGATTTGAATCAAATCTTTCTTCTATTAATTCAAACGTCTGTACATGGGTGTTCTTCATACAATTCTTTGTCTGCTCTTCTTGCTCCTGCTTCTGATTATATTACAAGGATACAATGAGGGTGTCTATATCCCGTTTCCCTCTTGCGCTCTAAAGCTATCAAATCTAGAATTAAATTCCTATCTACCAGCATTAACTACAATAAATGTCGTCTATCTATCTAAGGACGAGAGCTATCCGCTCAAGGTCCATTACAAGATACAAATGCACCTTCATTAAATCCACACATTAATGTTTGCGCAACAACATCAAGGTGTTTTCAAAATTTGTGCTGGCGCTGTCCAACTGTCTTCCGCTTCCGCGCTGGCTCGCTTGATGTGTTGGCGATGCTCCTGCATCAGATTCTCCCATATTGCATGGGCCCTCAGCCAGGTGACCAAGGGTGGTGGTAGGGACAAGGTCGTATGGGGGAAGGAGAAGTAACGAGCATTCGGTGATTTGAAACATCGCTTGTGCTCAGCTCTAGTACTCTCCTTGCCCGATCTGCAACACCCATTCAAGATTGAGACTGACGCATCTGACTATGATGTGGGCACAGTTCTCACTCAACATGGGCATCCTGTGGCATACCATAGTGAGACACTCTCTGATACTGTTCGGAAATACCCCACCTATGACAAGGAAATGTATTCCATTGTACAAGCTTGGCATCAATGGAAACATTACATTCTAGGAAAAGAGACAATCATACACACTAATCACAAGCCTCTACAATTCATACAAACATAGGGGAAATTATAGAACGTCCACCATCAAAAGTGGTCCACCTACCTGCAACAGTTCCATCTCAACATCAAGTATAAGATAGGTATCTCCAATCGTGTGCTGACTCCCTCAGTCGGCCTCCTGTAGCTGCACTCACCACTGTGCTCCAGTCTTGTGGACATGAAGCATCGGAGTGGCCCCAATTTTATCAGCAAGATTCGTACTTTTCCACCACATATCATCTCTTGGATATAGGCGCCACTGTCACTGATTTTCACATTCAAGACAAACTCTTATGCCACCTAGGCCATCTCTATGTTCCGAAAAGAGAGTGTGCAAAGATGATTTGGGAAGCCCACTACAATCTGGTGGCATGACATTTTTGCATAGATAAAACTATGGTCGTTCTTCAGAAACACTTTTATTGGCCAACAATTCCACAGGATGTCAGCAAGTATATCAGATCTTGCACTGCCTGCACCATTTCCAAGCCAACCTTCAAGAAGCAAGGCTTATACAACCCTCTTCCTATTTTCTAAAATCCATGGGAATCCTTCTCAATGGATTACATGTCTGGTTTGTCATCCACCAAACACGTGAATGACTGCGTGTTTGTAGTCGTTGCTCAGTTTTCAAAGATGGTCATCCTCACAACCTGTAAGAAGAATGTCACAACGGCATAGATTGCCAAGCTCTTATTCAAACAAGTTTGGGTCCACTTTGGGATACCACAGACCATCATCTCCGACAGAGACAACAGGCTCCTCAACACCTTTTGGTCGAGTCTCTGGTCTTTGTTGGACACCAAGCTCACAAAATCCATTACTTTCCACCCCCAAACCGATGGACAAACCGAGGTCGTCAATCAGATGATTGTGCACATCCTGCACATGCACAATTCTAAGCATCCTCGTACATGGGACGAGAGTCTTCCCTATGTCCAACACGTCTACATTAGGGCTCTCCATAGTTCCATCGGCCATAGCCAATTTCAGGTGGGTCTGGGATTCCAACCTTTGGGACCCATTGATGTTGCACTTCCTCTTGCCACCGCAGAGACAGACTCTTCCCCTGATTAGTCCGTGATCAACAAAGCCACCAGATTCATTGAGCAAATTCAGCACATCCTCCAATAAATCCAGGATATTTTTCATAAATCTAATGCTAAGTACAAGTAGCGCCATGATCAACACATGGCACCACACTAGTTTCAAGTTGGAAACAAAGTCTGGTTACATTTGCAGAAGGAGCGTCTCACCTGGCCCCATCGAAAGCTTCACCCACTTATTTATGGGCCTTACACTATCACCAAGGTTGTGGTTAGAAATGCTTTTGATCTCAACACTCCACCCTTCCTTGGTCTGCATATAGTATTCAATGTGAACCTCCTTCGACCATATTTTCCACTGTTATTGGACACCTCTGATATCGTCGAGCAGCTGATGCCAATAGATCTCAACCATGATTGTACGAAACAAGCATCCACTGATCTGATCGTGGACACACAAGTCAAGGGCACTCGCCAGCAATGGCTCCAACTTTATCAGGTTGTCAAGGCAGGGAAACTCCTACACCAAGGCAAGTGGCTCACCCGGGGCCAAATCTAGCTTAAGTTTCCTCACCTAATGGGGGAACTCAATGTAATGGATACCATTGCTTCCTAATGGGGGAGGATTGATCGAGGTGGATATTGGTGGCCACCCACCTATTCCAACTGGCTCCTTGTGTCCTTTTTTGTTCAACACGTCCTTCTGTACTACTTTATAATTATGAGTTCTACACTTTTGGGGTTGTCTGAAGCCCCACACATTCTCCAAGTGGATACGGGTGGCCTCTCGCCTAATCCAACTGGCTTATTTTGTATGTTTTCATGTCAGCACATCTTGTTGTAATTTCAAGGCTATTTTGGGGCCCTAAATGTTGTTTTTTTTGGCTCGCCATAGTCAGACTGTAGATAGAGTCAAAGTTTGACGAAAAAATTTGTATTTATCTGAAAGACCTTTCCAATGGGCTATCATGCACCTAAAATGGAGCTCGCATGCAAAATTTACGACCCTAGGAAGTTGAGGTACCAAATTACGCCAACTTACCCATAGGGCCCACATGAATTTTGGCGTTTCACCCTCTAGGGTTAGGTTTTTGGATGTCTAGGGTTTTGACATTCATGAGTAATATAAAAAGGGCCTCTGGAGCCTCATTGTAATCCATTCCGATCAGACAGATGTGGGTAGCAACCACATCTCTTCTCAGTGATAGCTACCACCATTTGAGCAAGTTTTAGTTCTGCAGTTTCAGCCTATTTCATTATTTAATAGAAGATATTGTTCACTAGATATTTGTGTTATTCTTCCTATCTCTATGTTTATTATATTCAGTCTGTTAATCAGTTTGTTCCTCCTAAATCTATATCACCAAAGATGGGGTTAACCCATGTCGAAAAAGAAGACGATGAGAAAGAATTATTTCCAAACGCACCAAACAAAGAAAAAGGCATATACCCTACTAGAATCATCTATGATTAAGGTCCATGACTCCCCCCCACCGAACAAACTAGAGCTGGTGTTAAGCCCGATTGGTTGTTGGAAAGCACCTTCGAGCAAAGGGGACAAAGGAGGGATATGACCCCCAGCATAAGGGATAGTGTTAAATGGGGTAGTGGTTCCCACAAAAGATCCTTGTATGGGAACATTAGAGCTCCCTGCCCCCAAACCAGCAGTCTGTAGAGTAGAGTAGGTTAAGATCAAACTAGAGTCGAAACCCGACATCCCATATGAAAAGGGAGCACCAGAAAAATTCTTGATAAAGGAAATAATGGTCATATTCGTTGAGGGGACTATGCCACTTCCTGAAGTTGTGGGTGTCTGGACAGTCGTATTCTTGATAGGCGGAGCTGGGGGAGGAGGCACGATACCCCCTCCGATGGAGGTTGATATGAGATTATGAGGACTCTCGGAAGAGGTATTACTAGTTACTTCCATCACTGCTCATCTAACAAACTGACATTTAGGTGAAGTCACCTCAGGAGGGACTATCTAAATAAGAAGTTGTGTTGATAAGTCAATGATCAGAGGGTTTGCGGGCATGAAGTCTTCAACTTCGAGGTCAGAAATGGTGGAATCCTCTAGTGCAAGAAAGTCTTCTCTAGGGGTTGGATCATGTACAATTTCCTATGGGCCGATTGCTTCAAATGAACCCTCTTGATCTATCCCATGATTTAGTGGTGGCGGAGGTGGCTCCAAAGTAATCGACGGTAGGCCATGAAGCCTACATGAACAACAGAGTTGTTGATATTCCACCCTGTGAAATGATCAACTAACACTCTAAGGTTAAGCTAGCATGAAACAAAGATCACACACTAAAAAATTCCTAACGACAATTCAAGAAGCAACTAACTGGCAGGAAGAACAATTAAGCCAATCGACACTAGAGAAAATTACTGGTGCAAGTGTAACTCAAACATGGAAACACCCTTCGGGTATACTTTGCAAAGTGTGATCCGACGTATGCTCTAGGTACTGCGGTATACCCCCGCAGTCACCCGTGTAAGTCCCTAAAAACATGCAACTAGGTTTCCACATCGCAGTCAGTCACCAAGTGAGTACAATCGATAGTTGGGCTGATCGTAATGAGAAGGATAACAAAGTACGAATCCTTTCAAGGGTACCGAAGGAAAATGTTCTGGAAGAAAAATAAGGATATCGAACATATTTGAGGTCCATGAGGCTCCGTAGTCAAATGTGATCAGCATAAATCCCAAGAATTACCCTCAATATACGATCCCCACTATGTTCGGTCCAGATTTTGAGGGTTTATCTCCTCTACCTTTCCTCACACGACCTCATTTTTATCCCCCATGTTAGAGGGGGATCTCGACTGAATCTTACGAAACTATACTCTGACACTCCCTGTCACATACTCTTATGTTTGTTTAATCAGCCTTGAAGAGTTTCCTCTCCACACCTATTTCAAGGCCCTAAATCCTAGACTACTTGGTGAATCCTACAAACAAAAGTCTATTTGATTTTAAGTGTTAATCATTGATTTTAAGTGGCTTGATTTACTCAAAAGGGTATGGACGTGCAACTTATGGTGTTTTCAAGAGATGAAAGAGAAGAAATAAAATCTTTAGAACATTCGTGCAAAAAGAAAACTAGGTTCTACAATTGAAAAATGGATTTTAATCTTTGTAAATGAAAACTTTTCGAAGTGAAATCCAAGATCCTAAAATGCAAAAAGTTTCCTAGAATGTGCTTTTCATTTCACAACACAAATGCAAACTACTAAACTTTGAAGGAAATGGCGTAAAAGGAACTTTGGAAATGGAAATATTTTCTTTTGTAATAAACAACCTATGATACAACTACGAAACAAAAATGCATAACTAAATGCAACTACAATTATTTTGGTTTTTGAATGCTTAGAAAAGAAAATCACAAGTAAATGATATTTTTTCATTCTTCAAAGCACAAATAAACCCAAGGCTAACACAAAACCTAAGCCACTACTTGAAATTAGGGATTCACTGGAATCCACGGGAGGATCTAATGCTTATAAGTTCACCCTAAAGCCTAAAAGAAAACAAAAGAAATAAAGAAACAACAAGGGTTCTTTACAAACTACAAGATAAACTGAATCTTTAACCCAACCAAACACAATCAACAAAGACCTTGAAGAGTTCAAGAAGGCCTAAGAAGAAAATATGTTCTTGCCAGGAAAGAAAAAAATATTTTTAAAAACCCTCCCAAAACACAGAGACACGTGTTGTGCACAAGAAACCTGCATATGTACGAGGGATATATACTATGCATAATGTGTATGTACGTGAGCTATACAGAGGACACAATGCATACACCTTTGCAATTTTTCAAAAAATGAAAAAAGTTTGGACATACAACTGAGAAAGGGAGGCTAATAGGCACCTGAAAGTTGACTAGAGACCCAAAATGACTCAGGAAACTCAAAAAACTAAAAAATAAACTGAAAAATCAAATCAAACCAAAATATCCCACTAAGACCCTAGAGATACTCCCCAGTGGAGTCACCAATTTTGCTATGGGGAAATTCCCCCTAAACTGGGTCTAAGGAATAGGCAAAGTGATAACTCCCTTAAAAGACCAATCTACCTTTAATCTACCCCCAAAATATCTAGACTTAATGATAAGAGAAAGAGGGAAGAGAGGGTTAATGAGTGCACCTTCAATCCTTACAGTTGATGTAGACCTCTTCCTCTTATTGTTTCCTCCTAGACCACATATCTCCTCCCAAAGATAACCTGCAAGGGGTTAAGAATACAATGAAACAAAATATACAATCTCTAATGATCACTTCAAAAACCTAAATATAGATATGAATGCTCAAATTAACAAGAACATGTAGACATAGGGTTTTAGGACAAAGATGATCTCTTTTATTCAAATTCAATATACAAAGGTTACAACCTTTGCTTGCGACCACTCTACAAACCAAGTTCAAGATCCTCTATTGTGGCTCAAAGTGTATCAATCCCACACTAGATTCTCACAACCAACATACCATCAAGAGGAGGAAGGGTTGCATAGGGAGAAAGGATGGAGGGGAAAGATGAGGCTAAAACTCAGAGCAAGATGCAAATCTCGGGCAATGAAAGGGAAGGGATTTTGGCAGAGTTTTCTTATTATCTTGTTCATGCATCCAAATAAATCCCCAAGACCTCTTTTTATATGAGAAAAACATGGTTATTCGGTTTGGGGATGAGCTACAAGGGGTAAAATGGTTGGGAAACCCTCCATAGCCCATAAACTCCGCCAAATTCCACGCAATTTTATATTTTTTTCAACTTTTGGAGGTAAAAGTGGGATAACTAGCATGCAACCAGTGTATGTACATGGGCTAACTAGCATGCAACACATATGTGTAAATGAGCTATTAGTGTAGCAGGATGCGTACACTATCCAAACAATGGTTTTTTAGAAGGAAGCCTCGACAATATTTTTTGCAAAGTATGCAAATGGATGGGCCAATGTCCTGGATGCATAGATGTGGAATTTTTGGACCATAACACCCAATACTATGGGTCTGTAAACCACTAAAGGTAAACCCAACAATGACCTAATCAACGACTCTATGAGCGACTTGAGATTATCCTAACATTTCCCCCTAAGTTTGTAATGGTTTCTAGGTTTGTCTAAGTAGGGAGGAATTTGTTTTCCTCGAATAATTTGTAATGTAACCGATTTTTCTTATTTTAGCATACAACCAGAGGATTTGAATAATTTTAGGGACAAGGAGAGAGAGGGTGTGTGTGTGGATGATGACAAGAAGGTGATTTTTTTTGTGACCGGATTAAGGAGCCATACATCCTTCGATGGGATGGAGTACAAGCCGAGCATAAGAACAAAGGCAAGGAAAATATTTAAAGATGGGACATATTGGTTGCAAAATTGAAAGGTAAGTTTATTCCTAAGGACTACCAACTTAATATTTTTAGATAGATGCAAAATCTTAAACAAAGAGGAATTTCAGTTAAAGAGTGCACATAATAATTTTACAGGTTAAACACTAGATATGATCATGTAAAAAAGGATGTCGAGAAAGTAGCCAGAAATATTAATGGGTGAATATTTGATATTCAAGATGAAATCAACGTTTTGTCTCCAAAGTCAGTTGAAGAAGCATGTTGGTTTTCTCTTAAGGCAGAAGATAAATTGTCCACGAAATGAAGTCAATATCGAAGTGGTTGAAGTTTCAAAGGCAAAGGAAAACAAAGTGGCAGAGGTCGGTTACAAGTTTAGAAAGAAGAATCCAACAACTCACAACAACAAGAACAATCCTCACAGGGTAATGAGTCCTTTAGAGGTAGAATATCTTACTCTAGAGGTAGAGGTAGAGGATTTTTGGGGAAACGTTTTAGTTGCAATAAATATGTTGGTCATAGATCTTATGAGTGCTCAAAGAATCCTTCAAAAATACAAGGGAGTGCACATATTGTCCAAGTTGATTAGGAAAGTGTGAAATCACCTGCTCATGAAGATGTACCAAAGTTTAGAGAGTCGTTTCTCATGAAGAGAGTCTTACTAAAGCCTAATAAAGATATTCAGGAGCCTGCTCAAAGAAAGACATTGCTCAGAACCACATGCAAGACTAAAGGCAAATATTGCGAGGTTATTATTGATAGTGGAATTATTTATAACCTTGTGTTCACAAAGATGGTTGAAAAATTAGGTTTGAAGAGGACAACACATCCTACTATTTATAAGGTGTCTTGGCTACAAAAGGGAAATCAGGTCTTAGTGAATGAGAAATGTCAAGTGGAATTTCAGATTGGGAGTTATAAAGATTAGGTAATTTGTGATGTTTTATCTATGGATGTTTTTCATGTTCTTTTAGGAAGAGCTTGGAAATTTGACATGAAGGAAATTCATGATGGGAGGAGCAATACCTATACTTTTGAGAAGGATGAAAAGAGGCACACACTTATAACTTTGAAAGATAAGAATGCAATTGAAGAGGTCAGTGGTAAAGAATTCCTACACTAGATTAGAAATGAGGATTTAATTTTTGCATTGATTGGAAAACCAAGATAGTTCTTACTAGTACAAAATTAACTAATCTGCTTGATGAAATTAAGGATTTGTTGAATGAATTTGTTGATATTGTTGTGGATGACTTACCAAGTGAATTACCTCCAATAAGAAGCATCAGTCATCATATAGATCTGATTCCAGGGGCTCATCTACCAAATAAATAATCTTACTTGATGACTCCAAAGGAGAACGAGGAAGTCAAGAATCAAGTTCACGACTAGTTGAACAAAGGACTAGTAAGAGAGAGTTTGAGTCCTTGTGTTATTCCAACAATGTTGAAACCAAAGAAGGATGGAGGTTGGTGAATGTGTATAGTTCCCGAGCCATTAACAAGATCACAATTAGGTATAGATTTTCCTTACCTTGAATGGATGATTTGATGGATTGCTTGAGTGGTGCCATATATTTTTCTAAGATAGATTTTAAAAGTGGATATCATCATACTTCTAGAAGATTTATTTACTAGTTTTGTAAATCTATAAACATATATTTATTTCCATTATAAAGTGTTTTAGATGTTCTAGTCATTAGCATCAACTCTTTTGGTTGTAATCCTAAGGTTTTGGGAGGGATAGAGTCACCCTAACACTGTGAATGTTGTGGCATATTTAAAAAATGGGTGTAACTATTTGTAATTAGAATTGTGGATCATCACACATGTAAAATTACTAGTGTGTTTTATGGTTACGATGTTGCAAATGAATCAAAGAAATTCACACATAATAATTTCCCAGGGTCATAGTGATCGAAGTCAAAGTTCCTGAGGTCATAGGTGCTTGAAGTTAAAAGTATAGGTATTGATCCTCCCATCATGATTTGCCTTCATGTAAAATCGCCAATCTCTGCCTAAAAGAACATGACAAACATCCATAGGTAAAACACCACAAATTACCTAATATTTATAACTCCCAATCTGAAATTCCACTTGACATTGCTCATTCACTAAGACTTGATGTCCCTTTTGCAGCCAAGATACCTTATAAGGAGTAGGATGTGTTGTCTTCAAACCTAATTTGTCAACCATATTTGTAGACACAAGGTTATCAATAATTCCACTATCAATAATAACCTTGCAACATTTATCTTTAGTCTTGCAAGTGGTTCTGAACAATGTCTTTCTTTGAAAAGGCTCCTGAATAGCAAGACTCTTTTCATGAGCAATGACTCTCCAAACTTCGGTGCATCTTCATGAGCAGGGGATTTCACACTTTCCCAATCAACTTGGAAAATATGTGCACTCCCTTGGATTTTTGAAAGATTATCTAGACACGCATAAGATCTATGACTAGAGTGTTTATTGCAACTAAAACGTTTGCCCAAAAATTCTCTACCTCTTTACCTCTAGAGTAAGATATTCTAACTCTATGACCAATGTATTTATCTCTACCTCTAGAGTAAGATATTCTAACTCTAAAGGTCTCATTACCCCATGAGGATTGTTCCTTCTGTCATGAGATATTGACTTCGTCTTTCTAAACTTGTAGCCGACCTCAACCACTTTGTTGTCCTTTCCCTTTGAAATTTCAACCACTTCCATGTTGACTTCACTTCCTGGACAATTTATCTTCTTCTTTAAGAGAAAACCTTTGAAATTTCAACCACTTCCATGTTGACTTCACTTCCTGGACAATTTATCTTCTTCCTTAAGAGAAAACCGGTATGCTTCTTCAACTAACTTTGGAGACAAAATGGTATGCTTCTTCAACTGACTTTGGAGACAAAATGTTGATTTCATATTGAATATCAAATCTTCACCCATAAATACATCTGGCTACTTTCTACTTTCTCGACATCCTCTTTTACATGACCATATCTAATGTTTAACTTGTAAAATTCTTATGTGCATTCTTTAAATGGCATTCCTCCTTGTTTAAGATTTTGCATCTGTCTAAAAAGATTGAGTTGGTAGTCCTTAGGCATAAACTTAACTTTCAATTGTGAAACCATTATGTCCCATCTTTTTATATTCGCCTTGCCTTTGTTCTTATGCTTGGCTTGTACTCCATGCCACCAAAGGATGCATGGCTCTTTAATCCGGTCACAACAAATTTCACCTTTTTGTCATCATCCACATTCTTGTATTCAAAGTATTTATCCATAGCATTGATCCAATCAATCAGCTTCTCAACATTCAAATTTCCTTCATACATAGGCACTTCAAATTTTGGTTTGGAGCTAACTCCCATGATTGCTTTAATTAGTTTTTCTTCAACGCCTTCTTCTTCAGGCTCTGCCTTTTCTTCTTCTCTATCACTGACATCTCATGTTTCGACTCATCTTCGAAGTTCTTCTTCTTCTCTATCAGTGGCATCTCATGTTTCAACTCATCTTCTCCGTGCAGTCTCCATAGTTTTCTCTATCAGTGGCATCTCATGTTTCAACTCATCTTCTCCGTGCAGTCTCCATAGTTTCCAAACACGCTTGAATGTTCCTCCTTTCCTCCTTCTCTATCAATGACATCTCATGTTTCAACTCATCTTCTCCGTGCAGTCTCCATAGTTTCCAAACACGCTTGAATGTTCCTCCTTTCCTCAAGTAGTGTTGCATTAGCAATTGGTCTTCATCAACCTGTCCTGTCCTTGATCTAGCTCTAGCT
Organism: Picea sitchensis; assembly: GCA_010110895.2. Classification (NCBI taxonomy): domain Eukaryota; kingdom Viridiplantae; phylum Streptophyta; class Pinopsida; order Pinales; family Pinaceae; genus Picea; species Picea sitchensis. Next base: position 175,833 of record SNQJ01S0006274.1, on the reverse strand, counting down.
CTGAATGCCATTTCTCACAATTTAACTTCTAGTCTATATCTATGCGAAAACAATATTTCACTCTTTGCATTGATACCAAAATTGGTGTAGATCGATCAGATTTGATCTCATTGGCTATATTCTTCCTTCTTCCTTCACCACTGAAAAATCAGGTTGGGTGGAACTTTGCAAGACAAACTTATATATGACGTTGAGTCTCTATCACAACCCTGCCATCCTTTTGCTAGGAATGCTTCTAAGATGTTTGGGTTCTCAAATGGTTGTCTTACCATAGACATATGGGATATACTGAACAAGCTTGGGTAATTGAGAGCATTACTTCTCACAATCTATAAATTAAGCTGACCATTAATTATATAGGTAGCCCAAAGTGTTTCCCCTATCATCAAACAATATAACCATCTATTATTGTGATACAGGTCTATGGTGGCATTTGACTTAAATTCATTGTATCTTCAACATCAGATATCTAAGGATGGTCTTTGGGGAGATCCTTGGAATTCAAGCAATGTTCGCAAATTTATCCAGTACACAATCGACCATGGTTATAAGATATATGCATGGAAGTTTGGTAATCGCATTTAACTGGACCTTCTATCAATAACTCTTTTAGCATGTGGTGGGGTTTATTAATCTTTCCTTCATTTGTACAACATTGTGACAATGAAAATTTTCATTTTGGAGACAGGAAATGAGTAGAGTGGAAGTGGTATTGGCACAAAAGTTAGTGCTACAAAATATGTTGCTAATGTAATTGGGCTTAATAATATTTTGAAAGACATACAAGCATTCTCATGAGAAACCATTAACAGTAGCACCGGATGGATTCTTTAATCCTGATGCAGACAACTCAGATCTGCTACAACTCTATTTGTCTGCTGCAACTCCGTTATCTCAGATCATCTCAAGCACAGACACACATTCTATTACCAGCTTAAATGAATCAAATAACAACAGCATAGACACTCCCTTGAGGCAAGCCCACATTCCATGCAAACACACAAAACTAAGAAAGAAATGAACACAACTGGAATGTCACAAGAGCGTTGTTTAAATTCATGAACGGGAACCATTCACTGCTAAAAACCCAGAACTGGAAATTCTCATATAAACCAAGCTGATATCCTATTACATTCTTATGGCAGCACAAGCACAACTACTCAGAAATCTACCTGACTAATCAGAAACCCTACTCAGAAATCTATTAATGGCATACTCATAAATCTACCTGACTACTCGGAAATCTATTAATGGCATGCAAGCCACAAGATGGACATTCCACCCATTTTTGAAATGCCCTCTGGCACGCATATCTCCTCACAACTCTAAGTGCATCGACAAAGCTCATGTGAGTCTCATCAATGCTCGTGAGCCTCCCTCTACGCTGCCAATGCTGCCTGCCTTTTCTTATACAAGAAATTGTTGAACGTGGCTTTTCATTGGCATGCAAGACTAACTGTTTTGTGACTGAAACGTGGACCTTCATTGGCATGTAATAATGCCACGTTTTGGGATGTGTGTAGTTTATTAATTGTGTGGAAGTTTCTGGAAAGGGTACGATGCTCTGCATCATACTCCCTTTGTTTTAAAAAACTCAGAACTTCTAGGTTTAGTGGTATTGCACTCTAGTTTCCTCATTTTTCTCCACCTATCGAACCATAACTCACTCGCGACAATGTTCCATTTGAACCATAACTCACTCTCGACAATGTCCCATTCATGCACTCCACACTTCCACGTCAAATATTTCACTCTCTCCATAGATGGTACATATACATGGATCAATTTTGAACTATCCCAATCTGCTTGGGATAATCTGTCAAGTGCCAACACATTTTCCTCTGTAATCTTCACTTCTAAAACTCTGTTCACCTCAGCAACCAAACTCTTTTGTATGAAGTCAAATCTCACCATACCTAGGAAAAGTTTCACCTCAGTTTTTACGAAAATCTTCTTCATAATGGTACCTTGTTCAACCATGTTGTGAATGATGTCTACCTTTTCTATATCCAAGAGATAAGTCACATTCCCCATTTCTTCTAGGTACTTGTTTTCTACAACCTGTAAATCAGCCTTATATTCAGCAGTTTGATCCTCTATAATCTCCTCCTCCAAGAAGTCTTCAGCTACTAGTTTCTTGTCTTCTCCAATACTCTTCACCAAGGTTTCCACAACATTTTCTGGGATGCAATTAACAACATCGTTATTCTCCTCACATTTACATGCATGCATGTAAGTCTCTACATGTTCAATCTTCTTATCCTCTTCCTACATGCTTTGAACAACACACACATTCTCGGCTTTTGCAAACTCTTCCTCAAGTGCTTCACATTCTTCTAGGTAGCAAAAAACATCCACAACTGAGATCCCCTTTGAAATCTCACTTTCTTGCATGCTCTAAAAAATGCATGCATTCTCGTTCTTTATGCACTCTTTCCCAAGCACTTCCCCTTCTTCTAGGTAGCAAAACACTTCCACATCTAAGACCCTCTCTAAAATCTCCCTATTTTCAATTCTTTGATTTTCTTCTTCCTCCAATTCCCTTATTCTTCTTTTGATGGCTCGAATATCTGCTTTTCTTTGTTGTCTTTCTTCATGTTGTTTGATTAGTTTCCTAATCACTTGTATTTATTCCCTGATCCACTCTTCCTATGCTAGGCTCACTCGCTTCACCTTTGGCATTTTTAATTCCACAACAATTTAATGAATCTCTCTTTGGCTTCTCAACAACTCACACTCTTAGAGTTGTTCACAATATTGCTTTCCATAGCCAATGCATTACCCAATATTGCTTTCCATTAGCCAATGCATTACCTATGTGCAATCTAGTGCTCCTTCAAGCACTCTTAGTTCTTCTCTTGAACTAACTCAACATGGAAGCCTCCAGTGGTAAGCCAAAGTTATGTAGATACCTTAGGCAGATTCAAGTGCAGATATAGACCGCCTCCAAGGAACACTGGCCCCTGATTGCTACAGGTACAAACTTGCACATATATTTATGCTCTGATACCAAATTGATGAAGATAGCTCAAGTTTGCTACAACTCTATTTGTCACCTGCGAATATGTTATCTCATATTATCTCAAGCACACATTCAATTACTAGCTTAAATGAATCAAATAAAAATGGCATAGACACTCCCTTAAGGTAGACCCACATTTGATGCAAACACACAAAACTAAGAAAAATATTAACACAATTGGATTTCCATAGGAGTGTTGTATAAATTCATGAATGAGAACCATTCACTATTAAAAACCTAGAAATGGAAATGCTCATATAAGCCAAGATGATATCCTATTACATTCTCAGATGAATAAATAATAAAAACAAAAGAAGTAAATACAGCTAACTAAAGTTAAGTTAAGATGTATGATTATTATTCTAAGATGCAGTTTCTAAACTAAAACTAAACTAACATATCCTGATTAGGAGCAAAGTAGAAAAATAGATAAATACAGTGAATGATGTGTATTACTTGCATAGAATAAAATTGTAACACAAGTGATATAAAAATTTGACCAAGAAGTTGTTTGCAGCGAATAAAAATTGTTCGAAAAATTAGGCTACAGAGTCATTGCATTCATAAAGAAAAACAATAACAATTGTAAATCACAGATTATCAATCCAGAAATAGTTCTAAGATTAACTTCTATAATCACAAAACATACATGCATGAATAAGAATAGTCACAATCATACACATAAAAGCCATTGTCTTCGCAAAATGTCTTCAGTCTTTTATTCAGATAACAGTAAAAATACCAGTGCTTCACAAAAGAACCAAAAGCCCTCATTTCATTACAATTATCCCATTTATAGAGGTGTTATGGGACTATGCTTCGATGATCATATTGATAATAGTTGGGATACTAAAGCGATGTTCTAGTTTTCCTTTCCTGATTAGGGCACAATTATGATAATTTGATTTACCCTGCAAAATTTCATCTACAAAAATCATCCTTCAAGGGAGCCCTAACGATTTTTCTCTCGCGTCTACAACTGCCATCCATTTCTTGAAGTCTTCAAGTATGGAATCTACTCGAAGTGATTGTGTCATCTCCAAGTCAACTTGACTCTTGTACATGGGAATAATGATATTCGTTCTGAGGATTTTCTCAACACGTTGCATGACAATTTCGGTTAGGGTGATGATTTTGGAGGGTTGGATTAGTCTCTTTTCAATAACCTCCGCGTTGATTTTGTTGGTTTCTTCGATTTCTCTCTAATCTAGGTTTCGCCTGGTGTCCACATCTTCGATGATCTTCTAGGTCGATGAAGCTTTGTTGATGTCCCTCAGGGGATCCATTCCAAATAGCGATAGTATATCGTTGGACGATCTCCATACCTCTACCCAGGATACTGTGACTTGTCCCTTGGTCTTCAACACCTCAACGATCGTTTCCATACCTATTTCTAGCATTCATCGATCACATATTCTTTGTTCATAAGAATACGACAAGAGGGTTTTTGAGGATGGAACGATTGGTGGATATTCTTGCCATTATGTGATTGTGTCGTAAGCCTTCAGGGATTTTTTATACTTTTCCTCGGTAGCTTTCACCTGAGAGTCAAATTGCGCTCATTCATATTCGATCACTAGAAATCTGTCGAGTACACTAAAAATCATTTTCTGCATGTTCCAAAGCTCTTCATTTTCTCCAAGGATTTTGTCTTCACCGCCTCGAGAATCATTTCCTGGCTTTGGTGATATTCTATAGTCTTCCTCAAAACTTCATTATCCACTTGTATCTTCTGGAATTTGGCTTGACCTTTTTCATTGAAAGACGTCAATTCTTCCAATTGTGCTTTGAGTTTAGTCACTTCTAGATTTTTTGAAGTTTCAAGTTTTTGCATGTCACTAGCGTGGGCCTTCTGGACTAGTGACATTTACTCAGTGAATTTTATTTCTAGATGTTCCTTATGTGCATGTAATTTATTTTTAATCTCTTCCTCATAAGTATGCTTGGCCTGTTGAATCTTCTTTGTTTTCTCACTAGAAATAGATTGTTTGATGATCGCCAGGGTTGTTTCCATCTCTGCCATCCTGGATTTTGCATCATCTAAAGCTACAATGACCTCATGTATTGACATGATGTTTACCCCAGTGAAGGAACTGAGATTCAAGACTGCCTGTAGAGCGTTATCCTTTGCAACAGGCCCAACTTTCCATTTGATATTTATTTCGGGCACATCTTGGCTTGCTTCTATCTTTTCCCTTTTTCTTTTGGGGGCCCTCTTCTCTATGGCTTGGGTCTTGTGGTTGTAGTAGTAATCCCCAACTGTGACCACTACTTCTTTGAACCTGAGTCCTTCTAAGGTGAGAGACAAGCTTCATGGAATAATGATAGTTTTGGGGTATATTAAACGTAGATCAGTCTTTTAAGGGAGTTATTGCTCTGCTTATTCCTTAGACCTAGTTTAGTGGGAATTTCCCCATAACATTGGGTAACCCATGGTATTTTCCCATAGTATTTGATGTGATTCTTTGCATGTCATTGCATGGTTGTCTCCACACCATGCATGTTTTTTCATGGCTATGCATGTCCATGCATGTCTTTACATGACTATCTCCACACCGTGCATGTCTTTGCATGGTTGTCTCCATGTCATGCATGTGCATACATGTCTTTGCATGGCTATATCCACTCCATGCATGTCTTGACATGACAATCTCCACTCAATGCATGCCTTTGCATGGTTATTTTGAGGCCATGCATATCTTTGCATTGTAATCTAATTTTGGTAAAAGAATTAGGGTTGTAATTGATGAAGCCTATTTAATGGCTTGAAATACTCAATTGTAAGAAGCCTCAAGTAGAGTCAAGTGGCCCGTGTTGGCTTGGCTTGGCGAGCTTGGCCAAGGTTAATAGATATATATGGAGGTGTTGGTTCTCTAGGTTAAGGGTTTCCAGGATAAATATTGGCTTTATGTGCATGCTTTCTTGTTGTGTTATTTCTCTCTCTTATATAATTTTAAATGATGATCATGCATCAATGTTAAACTCATATACGAGTGAGAGAGAGAGGTACACAAAATCAACACACTATATATCTATATTATATTTCCTTAAAGGATTAAGTATATATAGATGGAGCTCTCGTGAAGTGACAATGCTCAAACCATTAATCAACTCACACATGTGAGGATAGGATAAGATACAAATATTATCTTCTACAACAACTCAATCTTAAAATTTAAGGATCCATCTTTATTTTAAAGTGTAAAAACCTTGATGAGTCTTAATAATTCTTAAAATGCCAACTATAAAATGGTTGGGGATATTTTTGTAAAAATATTCAAATTTATAAGGATCATATATACTTTCTATAACAATTTGGTGATTTTTAAAGTATGTATGAGTTATATCCTCCAACATCATTATTTTTATCCTTAATTATCTTTCATAATTCTTAAAAAACAACACTTCTAATTAATACCCTAGGGATGCACTTCTAAAGAGTGTAACCCATCTTCAAGTCTTTCTATATTCCATTGAATATACCTTTATGCATACTAAAGGTTATATCATCTATGCACAATCTATGAAACATGTAATATAGGATGAGAATAGTTTGTGAAACATGTAATAAGGTATGAGAATATTTATAGTATGCTAGTAAAAGATGCAACGAGATGTTCAAATATAAAAAATTATAGATTTATTTTCCCAGCCATAATAAATGTAAGATAGGATGTCAGTGAAATAGGTAATGAGTGCTCTGCAATGCTTCCCCTGCACACTTGCAGCATGACCTAGACTCTCTGCCATGGTACCTTTCGTCTGCTACGATCTGTAACATGCAGACCCCAAGACTGATCAGTTAGAATGAGTCCAGTGGAGGGGGGGCAACCCCCCTCATACAACAACGTAACCGCCAATGACAGGGTGGGAACAAGAGCGAAGCATCCTTCCTTCGAGCCGCCGCCGCAGCTACGAGACCAACTCCTAGCCAGAGAACAAGGGCTACGGAAAGAGATAGACGTGGAAGCAGGTCTTTCCCATCCAAAAGCACCTTAAGGATGGGAGAAGGGAAAATGCATCCCGCAATCAGAGAAACCCCCAAGATATCTCATTATCTCAACAAGGGTGGGTGAAAACACTCAGTTCATGCATGAGCATGACCTCATAGGCAAGTTCCTAGGACTATGGCCATCTGAACGTGACCTAACTTGCTAGATCAAGCACTGGTGGAACCCTAAAGGAGATTACAAAATCCAGCTAAGCTCCAAAGGATTTTTCACAATCATCTTGTACAACCTAGAGGATAAGGACATAATTTTTGAAAATGAACCATGCTTCTACAACTCGGATGGGATTTTCCTACGCTTATGGATGGACCAATTCAGTCTGGACAAGGAAGATTTTACAATGGCTCCAGTCTGGATCCGAATTTACCCTCTGCCCCAGGAGTTTTGGCTAGAGGAAATCCTCATGGGAATAGGAAACATAGTAGGGAACTATGTCAAAGATTCAGAGGCCATAAGGCAAAGAAAACATACCTCATACGCCCGAATTTGTGTATACATGGACATCTCCCAAGCTCTTCCAAGACCTGTCACTTTGGAATATCAAGACGAAGACTGGCAACAAACGCTGGATTACGAACACATTCCTTTCCGTTGCCGGAAGTGTCATGAACATGGCCACCTTTTTAGGGATTGTCCACTGAATATCCAAGCAACCAAAGCCAGTGAGGACAAGCAGAAAAATGGATTCACTACAGTCACAAGCAGGAAGAGAAACCCTCCAAACAAATAGTAGTCAGATCCTAATACCACTATCCTGACCAAAAACTCGTATGAGATCCTAAACCAGCTACCAGAAGATGAAGAAATCCAAAACCCGCACACATAAAAACAACAGGCGAAAGGGAAGAACCAAGCTACACCTTCATTGATCCAAACTGACAAGGCCAGGGCAGAAGAGAACGGCACCATGGACACAGACATCCACATGCAGCTGGAAGACCATGACCTGGTAGGCATAGATCTGGAAAAACTAAAAGAAGCTCTAAATCAAAAGATCTGCAAGCCCTCCCCGAAGAGCAGTTCCACAAAGTCCATAAATTTTTTCTGGACTCCATGGCAGGATCCACAGCCCGGCTGGGTATAGCCACAGATCCAAGCTCGGACTCAAAGAAGATACCTCAAGAAAACAAAAGAAGAGGATGAAAGTCAGCCCATCAGCTTATCAAGGAGGCAGGAAATCTCATGCTCAATTTTGGGCAGATCCAAAAGCTCTTAGAGGGATACCTCCACACAACCCAACAAACCTTATGATGAAGATCATCACCTGCAAAATTAGGGGACTTAATGGTAGATCCAAACAAAGGATCCTACGAGACTCGATCCGAGTAGAAAAGCCAGACATCCTGCTACTACAGGAGACAAAATGTGTAGGACCGGAAGTAGAAATCATATTCCAAAGAACCTGGCATGGATGTGAATCCATACACACCAACTCCACCGGAGCGTCAGGAGGATTAGCCGTATTATGGAACCCTAATACTGTCACCCTAAATGAACCCTTCTCTACCTTGGGCACGCTTACCACACACTTCATGATCACAGGGTCAGCGTAGGAAGGCTACATCACAAATGTCTACGAACCTCAGAGTCATCCAGACAAGGACAGTCTCATGAAGCGAATAGGTCATATGAAAACCCTGTTGTGTATGCCCAACTGGATCCTAGGTGGCGACTTCAATATGATCCTAACGCTAGAAGAGAAAAAAGATGGAACTAAGCGACTGGATCCTGACAGTGGTAAGTTCAAAACCCTCATAGACTCACTAAATCTAATAGGCATAGAGAACCACAATGGAACTTTCACCTGGTCCAATCGTAGATCGGGGCACCAGTAGGTGGCCTGCTGTCTGGATCGCTTCCTCATAGTAGAAGAATTACTAGAACATGATCTAAGCATGGAGAGCCTCATTCTGGAGAGCCTCATTCTTCCAAGGGCAGGCTCAGATCATTGGTCGGTCGCCTTCTACCTAGAAACAGGGACCATGTCACAGCACAAACCCTTTCGATTTGAGAAATTATGGCTATCACACCCTGACTTCCATCATCTCACAAAGTCTTGGTGGGCCCAAGCAGAAATAGACCATGGTAATTGCATGTACAAATTTCAGCAGCATCTTAAAAACTTCAAAAACTCGGTAAATCTCTAAAGCTATGGAACAAGAAAACTTTTGGAAACATATTTCAAAACATGCAAGCTATCGAAAACAAGCTAGCTGAACTGTAGGAAATGTTCATTTCAGGGACCAGAACAACAAACCTAATGAAGGAGGAAGCATAGCTCCAAGCAAGTTTAGAGGAAAGGAAAAAGAAAGAGGAAATACTATGGCGACAGAAATCCAGAGTCCAGTGGCTCAAAGAGGGCGAGAGGAACACAAAATTCTTCCACAGAGCCATGATGCATCGATGCTACATCAACCGAATAATGCATCTGGAAGATGCCCAAGGAAACCTAATCAGGGAACACAACCAAATTTATGAAGAACTTAACACCTACTGCAAATATCTCCTAACGGAAACCAATGAGGACAGAACGAAAGTAATTCAGAGGATAACAGGGCACATACCCTCCCTTATGACTCCAGAACAGAATGAAGCACTAATAAGACCCATTACTTAGGAAGAATTGGATCATGCAGTTAAAACAATGCCGCCAGGCAAGGCACCCGACCCAGATGGTTTCACCACTGACTTCTTCCACCATTGCTGGGATCTAATCAAGGAAGAGGTGAGGCAGGTTGTGGAGGAATCGTGAACCTCCAGCCAAGTATTAACAACCCTCAATGCAACTTTCCTCGCTCTAATTCTGAAGGAGGAAAGGGTTACCCATCCCAAGCAATACAGACCAATCGCACTCTGCAATGTCATATACAAAATCATTACAAAGGTGATTGATACACGTCTTAAGCCAATCCTGCCATTCATCATCTCCAAGGAACAATCAGGCTATGTAGAGGGATGAAAAATCATGGACAACATCATTCTGGCTCATGAGGTAATACGCTCTCTCAAGACGACTAAAACCCCAGGTATTCTTATTAAACTCAATCTTTCAAAAGTTTTTGATAGAATCAGCTGGCAGTATCTTCGCTCTATGCTCAATGCCTTTGGCTTCGATCATCACTAGGTATACTAAATCTTGAAAATAACCTCGTTGGCCTTTTTTTCCATCCTGGTAAATGGGGTACCCTCCCAACCCTTCACTCCCTCCAGGAGCATAAGACAAGGGGACCCTCTTTCGCCCTTCCTCTTCATCCTCATGGTAGAAGGTCTAGGGCGATACATCAAGACAACGATACTAGAAGGCACCCTTAAAGGCCTACCCTTGCATAATATTTAGCCAGCACCCTTGCATAGCCAATTCGTTGATGACACCCTCCTTTTGAATACCCCCAATGCACGAGAAGCCATCAAACTCACCTCCATTCTCTCTGACTTTGTAGAAGCTTCAGGCATGGCCCTCAACCTCGACAAATCCAAACTCTATTTTTTCAACACTCTGATAGGGGTTCAGAACCACATCTCAAGACTCCTGGGCATACCCAAGAGCTACCTTCCATCCAACTACCTTGGCATTCCCCTCACAGGAGCTCCAGCACAATCCATTTCCTGGGACAACCTACTTCTCTCCATCTCTAATAGGCTTAACAATTGGACCTTTAGACCTCTCAACATTGCAGCAAGGTTGGTGCTTCTCAAGTCAGTTCTGCAAACCCTACCTACCTACCTTTTCACAGCTTTGGCAGCACCTAAATACATCATCAGGGCCATCTGAAACCTCCAGAGAAACTTCCTATGGCATGGGCACTATTCGAATAAGAAGTGGGTGTTAGTAGGTTGGGACAAGCTCTGCAAGCCTAAAGCATGGGGAGGACTGGGACTACGAGACCCAGGGAAACTCAACCAAGTCATGGGAGCTAAAATGTGGTGGATATGGTTAAAGGCCCCCACTGCACTTTGGGTGCAACTTTGGAAACAAAATCATGTTCCAAACATAAGTGTAGACAAAATCATCGGTCACAATGACCAGATTCAAGGATCCAACATCTGGAATACAGCCTGGCAAAACAGAGAGCTAGTTCAAAAGCATGCCTTCTAGGAGATCCGAAATGGAGAAAGTGCACTTTTCTAGCAGGACTCGTGGCAACAACAAAAACCTCTAGATCAAATAGAGGAGCTAAGCCCCCTCAGGCAACTACTTCACACAGACCCCCCTCAGCATGTAAAGGAATTTTGGCGACCAGGAAACGGACCTCTACCTTGGCAACAATGGAAGACTTCCACCCAGGAGCTACAGATCCCAAAAAACTTGGACCTTCATGCTTTGTAGCACTATGCCAGCCACAAGAAAATCCCCAGGTGAGAAGGCACGGGCATTCTTAGATGGGGGCACTCCACTACAGGTAACTTTTAAGTCAAATAAGCCTACTATCTGCAAGGTAATCACCAGAGTCATGACAAGGAGAATATCTGGAACAAGGTTTGGAGCCCCTTCCTCTGGCCGAATGTGTCAACCTTTATATGGCTCACCATCCACAACCATATCCTCACTTGGGATAATCTATGGAAAAGAGGCTTCATTGGACCATCAATCTGCCCCTTATGTCAACAACAAGAGAAAACTCTGGAACATCTCTTCAACAGATGTCCTTTCAGCCAGGGGATATGGGACCAAGGGGCTCAAGCAATGCACAGTATGAATCACAATAGGACCAGTATCAGGGATACAATAGAGAATTGGGACCTGCTATCTTTTAAAAATCTCATCATCGCCCTCATTTGGCTCCTACTCCCAGGATTCACTCTCTAGCAAATTTGGAAGGAACGAAACAAAAGAATCTTCCACTCCAAGGCATCCACTCCGGAACTAGTATGGGGACAAATATGCAAGCTCATATGGGAAACAATCCGAAGTAAAAATTGGAAGCAGGAGGATACAAAATGCGATCCAGAGGAGCAGTGCATTCTCCAGTACTGCCAGCTTAGCCTGAATAATCAACCTGTGATAAATCCAAGCAATCCACGGAAAAGAAGCCCAATTACTTGGTCCCCTCCTCCAGCAAGATTTATAAAGGTCAACTTTGATGGGGCTTCCAAAGGAAATCTGGGACCAGCTGGATTTGGAGCCACCCTCAGAAACTCAGATGGCCAAATCCTCTGTCTTGTAGCAGGTTTTATTGGAGAAAACACAAATAATGTTGTGGAACTGATGGGCCTCCTCCGGGGCACACAAGTAGCAATTGACAAACACTTCCACAATATCATTGTGGAAGGGGATTCTCAAATCATCATCTGGCTAATTAATAAGATCCTCCACGGGGAAAATCCAGGGAAAATATCGCCCAGCTGGAGATTATCAGGACTGCTAGAGGAATTTGGAGCCTTACTTAAACCCAATCTCAGTATCATACCCTCCCATGTGAAAAGGGATGCGAACAGTATAGCGGATTGCCTAGAAAATGAAGGGGTAACAATGGAAAGGGAAAGCATCTACTGGGATCCTCACATCTCGGAAGCTACATAACTCTCCACCCGTTGTCAACGCCTTGCAAACAAAGATTACCCAACCCCATATGGGGTGCCACCTAGCACAGAGGGGCCACGTGGTACAACGCTTAGTCGGGCCTTAAATGTAGGCCACCGGCCCCCATCCCCTCGCCATTAAGGATGGGGGCAAGATGGTTCAGCTAGGTCGATGAGCCAAGACTTCTCACATGTGTGATGGGAACAAAATCACAGAGCACTCAGTGGAGGGCCTTAATGGCGGGTCTGGTCACTTTAATTCTCATGAATTTACTCGATTTTGGAGGGGAAGGGGCTCATTTGGAGCTGAAGACGTAGCATTGGAGAATCCTTGAGCTTTGGTGCGACTGTAATTGTCTAATTGCGGCTAGAGCCACTGCTTGGCACCTCCAAATGCCAAGGGAACAAGGCAAGCCTCATAGGGGGCCTGCCTAGTATGCTTCGGTTGCGCGCAGAAAGAGACATCAAAACTTTGAGTGGGCATTGTCCATGGCAAGGACGCAGCTAGTCTGAAAATCTAGAAGACTTGAATTTCCTCCCATGGCCTCTATTGAAGAAATTATCCCAGACGAACCCATCCAAGTCCCCCCAGCAGCTACTCTTCACAGTCCCAGACAACTGGAACCCGCCAACTTGTTTTCCTGGGGAAACTACCCAGTGGGCCTTCAAGGATTATCATAACTCCAACATAGGAGAAGCCCAATTGAAATATTCCCCCCCCTGCTACATTATAGAAGAAACTCTAGCAGAGATGGATGCAGAACCAACCACAGGAGCAGCAAAGACCCCTCCAATAGAAGACCTGGACCGAAACGATGCAGCCAAGGCCGAGACAATTGGTATGGAAGGTGAGGCGTTAGGGGCTAGTTTGGGTAGGGAGGGTGGCACCGCTCCTATGCCACGTCCTCTGTCTATCATGCAAGAGGAAGGTCATGGCCACCTTCCATTCCTCCACCCGGACCACCTGAAGTTAATCTTTGAGCTACGAAGCTTGGTGGAGGACCTAATCCACCGCATCAGTCTAGTCAGCCAACGAGTAGACCTGCTCTACGAGGACTACTCCAATACACATCCAGGACAACGTTGTTCAACGTGTTCTCAGGCCTTCGTGATGACAGGCATGGAAAATGACGAGGATGGCGAGGGCAACATGGATGAAGGGGAGGCCACTGGGTAAAATGTCACCGTTAATAGTTTTAGTTTTGTTTTTTTTTCTCTGTTTTCCTCAGGCTAGTCATGGCTAAATGCCATTATTTTGTAACTCTAAGACTCAAAGATTTTTTTTCAGACCAATGGTATCCAGTTGTCTTGGTTTCCTTCGGGCAAGACAAATGGCAGTCACTCTATTTTCCTCACATACGGCATAGATAGCCAATTGTCTCGGTTTCCCCTTACACAGTGAGAAAACCGGCAGACATAGTGTTTCGGGTTTAACCTTTTTTTGGAAAGTTAATACAACAGGCTCTACTCTTTTTTACTTAAAAAAATAAAATAAATGTAAGACCGAAGGTTCACATTTAAGAGAAGCCATTAAAAAACCAATTAACATAAAAATACACAATAAAATATAGTATAATTTATTTATATAAAATAAAATTTAATTTGTTATTATTATATTTTACTTCTTATGTAGGAAAAAATTATCTTAGCTTTGAATCAAATCCATTTTTGTGTCTTTGAATCAAATCCATTTATGTGTTTCATTTCAACAGAAAACACAACAAATTCTTTTTTTAGTTTTGCACATTATATATGTATATAACATAATGAAAACATTGATCACAACAAACTCTTCTTTTAATTTTGCACATTATATATGTATATAACTAAATGAAAACATTGATAAGACTAAGGCATCACTTCACTTATGAATTAGGAAGCATTACATAAAATAAAATCTAGAAAGAGATA
>SNQJ01S0006274.1:119017-149100 GCA_010110895.2 Picea sitchensis | reverse complement strand
TCACTCGAAACGTGCCAACCCCGCGTCTGAGAAGAGAAGTAAGAATCGCGACGATATAGCTAACGCGAAGCAGATCCCGTTGATCTTACCAAATTATATCCCACCTTTGGCTGGCACGGTTAACCATGACAACATTCCACGGGACTTTGAGTACATGTTGATCACCACGTACATCCCAAATGGGATACACGTAGTTGGAACCCAGTTAGGAAAGATCCCATCATTGAAGAACAATGATTTTAATCTTGGAGATAGAAAGAACTATGTGATGCTTGGACCTCACAGATACCTGATGAAGATGACTGGGAAGAAGCCTCGCATAGTCTCCCAGCCTTGGATTAAGGAGCTCGCGCAGTCAACGATATTGAACGTCATGAAGATCCCTCATTTCGGCTGACATCAAGATGTTAAAGCTTGCATTAAAATCCTCTTTCCATGCTATCATGGAGGATATATGTGGCTCGACATGCGCATTATTGTGGATCCGACGTTGATCCACCTGATCATGGGACTAAGCATGTAGGGACCCGACCCTCAACAGTTCTACCCGGGGAAGACCTCATATATCTCCCTATAACAACACATTAAGAAGGCATATGACGAAGTTGAGAAAGGAAAGTGAGGCTACAAGGTAGCCTCCATCCAGGATGGCGCAATTCACCTAGCTTGCCAACTCATAGCTAGAAATCTCATTAGAAAGAACTGCCCCATGCAGGTCACTAGGTTCATGGTGGACCTATAAAGAAAATGTGTGGAGGGGATGCAAATGAATTGGGCGAGCTACCTCGTCAATGAGCTCAAGAAAGATTGTCGTGAAGCGCAGGATTAGGGATACGAGTTCCATTTCAATTGGTTACTTGTGTCGATCGCATTTATCACTTGGCAAATGCCAGAGGGAGCAACTTTTCCAGAAATTGAGCCATTAGAGCCACTGGAAGCTAGATTTTCTACCTTATGGTATACGAATGATATGTCAAAGCAATGGCAGTCGAATGCGGTGTTCCATGCCTACTATCAACAATCGAAGGTTTCTATTGAGTCGTTCCCACAGATGACACCATGCACTCTACACCAGTACAGACCACTAGCTAAGTTTTGCGCAGATCCACACTTTATTTATATCACTGCATGCAAATATGAAAGTAAGGAAGAGTTACAGTCCTACTATAAGTTGACTGACGAAGACATGAAACAGATCACAAAGGAGTGGTCGACGGAGTTCCTGGTATCGGTTGATGATGCAGAACTCTTCGACCCTGACATCATTGGAATCCCCTTGGTCACTTGGTTCTAGCATGCAGGACAGACAAGTGCGAAGAAGAAGAAGAAAAAGGAGGAAGTTCAGAACATAGAGACTGATGAGGAGGACAATGCCTCAGAAGAAAGTAGACTTGTCTCGCCCACAGGAGGAGGAGGAGATGAAGTAAATAAAGAAGTAAGAGGGGAAGAAGGAGAGAAACAAGGAGAAGGAGAAGCTACACCGCCGAAGGATCCCCCTACTGAGGCAGAAACATCGAAGAAGAGGAAGGTTTCTCCGTGGAAACCTTCAACAAGAAAGAAGACCCGCACCAGTAAGCCCCAGCTAGAGGCTATGCTCATGGAGGATGACATCAGTCTAGTCCACAGAGCAATGGAGAATGTGTCCAAGGACCTCTTACATAGATACGGCACGAAGAAAGAAGAGTTATACATAAGAGTTGAGAAGGAACTGAAGGAAATTCAGCGACCATTCAATTAAGCCGCATAGTGCCTACCATGCCTTCCTCATTGGAGACTGCAGAGTTGGGGGATGAACCAGCCCAACTTCGAAGGTTGGAAGATGCAACAGAGTCTCATCTTTAGTGAGTCCAAGAAGAAAAGGAACATGCCACGGAAGCCTGAAGAAAGAGAAAGAGGAGATCTTGAAGCAACTACGAGTTGCGCGGTAATGTGTAACCGCGTATGAAAATGAGAAAGATGAGTTTTGAGCGATGCTCGAGGAAGACAAAGCGAAGATACAGAGGGGAAAGAACTAGTTGCTCACAGAGCAAGCTATAGTCAAAGAAGTGGTGAACAAAGCACCTCGCTCTGTGCCATGCTTGGCACAAGATGAACATGAAGCAGTGAAATTTCAAGTGATGAAGCTCGTTGAGGCCATCTAGCAGTGTCAAGCGAGGGTAATGGAGTTGGAGATCCAAGCAATACCAAGCACTCTGCAGGAAGTGCGCGACCAATAGGAAGAAGTTGCTAAGAGCGCAATAGGAAGGATCAGGGCCCTCACCTCAGAATGCAAGAAGTTAAGAAACAAAAGTGTGCATAATTACGAACGCCTCATGGAATATAGAGAGCTTAGGAAGTTGGAAGCGCAGCTACAAGAGGCACAACAACAGGCACTGACAGTTCAAGCGCAAATGAAGTCACTCACTACAATCGAGAGAATGAAGAGATCACAAGAACAACGCGCGGTCTAGCAGCAGATTACTGCCATCCAGGGCAGAGTAATGGAAGTCACCCAGAGGCTACAACCAGTGCAGGATGAAGCCTGTGTGGTGTTTTAAGAGATCGAAGGACAAGGTTCACAACTAGACCAAGTGGTTGCGACAGTGGAGCAGTGCCTGGAAGGGCCTGTTACAAAGAAATTAATCCAAGAGTTCGATGAGCATAAAGCTCAGGTAAAGAAAAAATTCAAGGCAGCTCGAGCTAAGCTTGAGGCCTTCGAGACAACACTACCCAGATCTGAGTGACTCGGGTGATCAGAATCTGGACCAAGGGTCAAAATTTAGACCAAAAAACAAAGTGTTTGGAATCACTTCAAAACGTACGAGTGCGTAGCCCTCATCGTCACGAACCCAATGCACTTCGAACGGGTTCAAACGGACATCATATGAGTGAGATATCGCATTCTATTCAATTTGTCAAATAGGCAAAAAACTTTTCTAACTGTACAATCCGTACAGATGACGTGGCTGATTGTACGATGAGATGGCAGGTGACGTGGCAAGTTTTGATTTGATAAATGTTGGGTGAATCACGTTGAGACATGTGGCATTATTTGGGCGAGTTGTATGGTGCCATGTGGCCCAGGCATGGGCTGCCATGTGGCACCCTGTTTTGGTATGCTAAAATTTTGTGGAGTCCACGGGGGTCGAACCTTGGACCTCCCACCATATGCAAAGTCATTGCAAAGGCCACCCAACCAGCATGCCACATGTGTTTCTTGATATATATATGTTGGAATATATATTTAAACATTTCACTATGTAATATTTTGGGGCGCGTCCAGGCTGGGCCCTAGCCCCCGGTCATAGGCGTGTTACCATGTGACCCAACTCCACACATATATTCACGTGGGAGTTTTAAACGATTCCCCAACCATGCGCCCTACACGTGGCACAACCACGTTCAACTTTGAAATGAGGGCCTTAATTTGCGCTGGGACGTGGCCATATGGCGCCCCATGCTCCCAACACCTCCACCTTTGGGGGCCCTAATTCCGCTAATGGTGCAACAATTTGGCATGTTTTGTGGGCATGCCCGTGTGTTTTGGGTTTAGGCACTGGAAACGGCCAGAAGTCAAGTTACTCACACAGGAGGTGTGAACTGGCAAACCAGAGACAACAAGCTTGAAGGAGAAAAATGGTAGGAGGCCTAACTTCTTCATTTTTGGGCCAAATAAGGTGCTGAAAAAGCCCAGCTAGGGGTTTTTGGATGTTCTGAATCCATTGGCATAGTTTTCAAAGACATTTGGAGACTTCTATTGCATGCTTAGCTACATTTAAGTTTTAGAGAGCTCCAGGGAGCTTAGGGCCACCATTGAAGGAGGCCATGCTCAGATGAGCCCAAGTCCATTTCCAGTGACTGAATAGTCATTCTTGACTAATTGTTATGCTACGAACTCATTGGGATAGGTTTCACAGGCATTTGAGGACTTTTACATGTGTTTTTTCCACATTGAAGCTCAGAGAAGCTCAAGGCCACCAGTAGAAGAGGTCATGCCCAGACGAGCCATGGTCCGTTTTCAGAGATCTAATAGTCATTTTTGGGGTTTTTATGTATTTTGAACCCAATGGTACAGTCAGTAAATACATTGGAGTTGAGCAACATATTGTAAAAGAATCTTTGACAAACTAATCCCAGAGAGCCTAGTCCATTGATGGAGGCTCAAGGAGATGTAGCCCAGTTGGGGGTGAACTCCTTTATCATGTTTTTCTTGCTATGAGTGATGGTTATTATTTGTTGCACTTTATGTTTCTGTTGTATTCTTTAAACAAAATATTTAACCTTTCAAGAACCTCACACATAAACACCTAAAAGAAGCATAAACTTGACACATAATTTCTCTTGCACAACTAAGACATTGAGCAAGGTCCTAAAGTTTATTTTAATGGAGTAGAGAGTGCTTGCATAGCAAAACAAGTCAGCCCCCTATTTTCAGATCAGGTGGTATCAGAGCATAGTTTTTCTCATGTGATTTCCATTGATAGCTAGAGATTTAGCTGTTGGTATTATTGTGCAAGTTTTGTGTTGAAGTTTGATATCTTGCAAGGATGGAGGAAGCTTCAAACAGTAAGAGTTTTCATACATCTTCATTAGCCAAGTTCTTTGATAAAGAGATGTTGAAGGAGTTTGTAACCATGAGAGATATGGTGCAAGAGATGTGGGAGGATAGGAAGGAGAGAATTTTCCTTCAAGAATAGTTGATGTCCATGAAGGAGGAGAAGCACCAGCTTCTTGAAAAGTTGCATGAGATGGAGACTCAGCTCCATGAGGCAAAGGAAACCCTTAACAAGTACATGCATGAACATGAAGTATGTAATGCTAGTTTTTCTTCAAATTCCTCTCAAGATGAATGCTTTGGTGTTTTTGAAAATCACACAAGAGGAATAGGGTCCAAGTTATTGTTGAAAATGGGCTATGAAGGTAGAGGGTTAGGCAAACATGCACAAGGCATTGTTGAGCCTGTTGTTGTTAAGGAGAGGCCCAAGTATAGGGGTCTTGGATATGAACAAAAAGATGGAGCATATTCCAAAGTTGAGGAGACAAGGGAAACAATTCCAAGAACAACTTTTGTTGCAAGTTCAATCCCTCAAGCATGCAAAGTGTGTGTTCAAGATAAATGCAAATGGGTGAAACAAGAGAGTTGTGACAGCCATGAGGACAAGAACATTGTTGTTGGTCTTCAAAAGAGAGATAGTAACTCTTCAAATTCACCTCCTCAAGAAGGCTATAAAGCTGAATGTTCAAGAACTTTTGTTGCAAGTTCAATCCCTCAAACATGGAAAGTGTGTGTTCAAGACGAATGCAAATGTGTGAAACAAGAGAGTTGTGACAGCCATGAGGACAAGAACATCTTTGTTGGTATTCAAAGGAGAGCGGGTAACTCTTCAAATTCACCTCCTCAAGAAGGTGAAAAAGGTGAATGTTCAAGGTATATTTCTGCCTGTAATTCAGTTTCTTTTGATTATGTTAAGCATGGTAAATTTGCATGTAAAAATGGAAGAAAAAATCCATGTACATATTGTGGTTTAGATAACCATCATGTTTCAAGATGTTGGAAAATATTGACCACCTTCAGGAAACTTTCCAAGCAAAGGCAAATTGAAAATAGGATGCAAAAGATTTGCACTCACTGCTAGAAGAGAGGTCATCTCATTGACCAATGTTGGACATTGCATCCAACCACTCATCCACAGCACGAGAAGCAGGTGGATAAAGAGACTGGAAAGAATGGAAGAGGAGATTACATCATCGATCTGAGTCAACATGATTCACAAGAAGATGATTTTCAGAAGAAAAAGTCACCATTGAATTGGCTTGGTAAGAAATGGTTGGATTTCTTGAGCAAGTAAGGCCTGTATTTCTTTGTTTGTAGATGCACTTTTCAGCCTTATGTATCCATTTCTGTTGAAAGTATGACAAGTTGTAGCAGTTTATCATAGCTTGAATGATGCAAGTTTGCATGTGAATGTGATTCTTTTGAAGGCATTATTGTTGTTGCACAACTTCGCCAGGAGGATGTAAAAGATGGGTATGATACTCACTTAACGCGGCGATATAGCATTTTCATTTTCAGCTCTTATGTACCCACATGTTTTTGGGTTTGTGTACCTATGTTTGTACTTGAAGGAGAGTTGAAGAGCTATGCACATGCATGTGATTTTGTATGTGTGTAAACAGTGAACTTGGTGATAGTTCATTTTATGTGACTCATGATTGTAACATGGTTGTGTATCATGAATGTCGACTTTTGGGAATGTCGTTGTTTTTCAAATGAGTCTCGACTTATGTTGATGTTGTCTTGACGACTATGTTGTGTCAATCATGTTTCTCGACTTATGTTTAGTCAATGGTGTTTGTCAGCTTGTACGTCGATATTAAGTACACCAAGATGCAGGAAAACGCCATGTACTTTGATGAAGTACAAGATGTGATCGTTATTTCTTGAAGAGAAAAAGACTTTGTTGGCATCATTTTCAGTCTTGTATAAAGTTTGTTTTCAAGATTGATGTTTTTCTTGGTTTGTGACAAGATGTCACAGGAAAGTATTTTTGTAGCCATTGTAGAGCGAATTGTGTTGACGCCAAAGAGTTCACAAGAGGGACTTGATTCTCAGTGGGAAGGTTGTCAGTCTTCCAAGAAAAAAGAGAACAATGGGTCAGTAGCAGCCAGAGAACAGTGCTTGAGGGACATAGCCAGTTGCAATGCAAGGCATGTCAAGGTACCTAGGTGATTCTCAAAAAGACTTTTCAAATAGAATCAGTTGATAGAACTTGGAAGCAGAAGAGTATTGAAACTCAGGCAAATAATCATCAGCTTTTGTGGGTCCAAAATCTTTTCAGTGGGAAGGTGTGATCAGAATCTGGACCAGGGGTCAAAATTTAGCCCAAAAATCAAAGTGTTCGGAATCGCTTCAAAACGGACGAGTGCATAGGCCTCATCGTCATGAACACAACGCACTTCGAACAGACATCGGATGAGTGAAATATCGCGTTCTGTTTGATTTGCCAACCATGCAAAAAACTTTGTTGACTGTACAGTCCGTACAGTCCGTACAGATGATGTGGCAGGGCCATACAACTGACGTGGTTGATTGTATGATGAGTTGGCAGGTGACATGGCAATTTTTGATTTAATAAATGTTGGGTGAATGACGTTGAAAGACGTGGCATTATTTGGGCGATTTGTATGGTGCCATGTGGCCCAAGCATGGGCTGCCATGTGGCACCTTATTTCGGTATGCTAAAATTTTGTGTAGTCCATGGGGGTCGAACCCTGGACCTCCCACCATATGCAAAGGTCGCCCAACCGGCGCGCCACATGTGTTTCTTAATATATATATGTTGGAATATCTATTTAAACATTGCACTATGTTATATTTTGGGGCGCATTACCATGTGACCCGATTCTACACATATATTCGCGAGGGAGTTTTAAACGGTTCCACAACCACGTGCCCTACACGTGGCACAACCACGTTCAACTTTGCAACGAGGGCCTTAATTTTCACTGGGACGTGGCCATATGCCCCCCCCCATGCGCCCAACACCTCCGCCTTTGGGGGGCCTAATTCCACTAACGGTGAGACAATTTGGCATGTTTTGTGGGCATGCACGTGTGTGTTGGGTTTAGGCACAGGAAACGCCTAGAAGCCAGGTTACTCACACAGGAGGTGCGAATTGGCGAACCAGAGACAACAAGCTTGAAGGAGAAAAATGGTAGGAGGCCTAACTTCTTCATTTTTGGGCCAAATGAGGTGCCGAAAAAACCCAGCTAGGGGTTTTTGGATGTTCTGAATCCATTGGCACAGTTTTCAAAGGAATTTGGAGACTTCTATTGTAGGTTTTTCTACATTGAAGTTTCAGAGAGCTCTAGGGAGCTTAGGGCCACCATTGAAGGAGGCCATGCTTAGATGAGCCCAAGTTCATTTTCAGTGACTGAATAGTCATTCTTGACTAATTGTTATGCTCTGTATTCATTGGGACCGGTTTTAGAGGAATTTGAGGACTTTTAYAAGTGTTATTTCCACATTGAAGCTCAGGGAAGCTCAAGGCCACCAGTAGAAGAGGTCATGCCCAGATGAGCCATGGTCCGTTTTCAGAGATCTAATAGTCATTTTTGGGGTTTTTATGTATTTTGAACCCAATGGTATAGTCAGTAAATCCATTGGAGTTGAGCAATAGCTTGTAAAAGAATCTTTGACAATCTAATCCCAGAGAGCCTAGTCCATTGATGGAGGCTCAAGGAGATGTAGCCCAGTTGGGGGTGAACTCCTTTATCATGTTGTTCTTGTTGTGATTTGTTGGTTATTATTTGTTGCACTTTATGTTGTTGTAGTATTATTTAAACAACATATTTTACCTTTCAAGAACCTCACACATAAACACCTAAAAGAAGCATAAACTTGACACATAATTTCGCTTGCACAACTAAGACATTGGGTAAGGTCCTAAAGTTTATCTTAATGGAGTAGAGGGTGCTTGCATAGAAAAAAAAGTCAGCCCCCTATTTTCAGATCATCGGGACGAGTCACAAGTGAGTGTTGGGGGCCTATTGGCCCTCGACTAGGTTTTGAGGAAACATTGGTCGGGTTTGACCACTTTTGTACTTCGACAGGCTATTCAAAGATGGAGCACCCATGCAGAGCTAAGATCGTGGGATCTCACTTGTTTTGTGGACCTAGCAAGGGGTTCACTAGGGTTTTGGGTATTAGGATTTAGGGGATGTCGGCCCATGGGTTTACCCATGTTTAGTCCTTTTTGTAAGGGATATAAATGTATAAATAAGAAGGAATGTAATGTAGAAGAAGTATTAGGAGAAGTATAAGTAACTAAGTGCAAGAGGCAAGTAGTTCTGAGTTGCTTTGTGAAATAGACTGTGGATGTAAGGATTTGTACGTAATAAAGGAGTTGGCTTTGTGCCTTGACCTGATTTAGGGAAGTTAGATCTGGTTCTTAGTGCGCAGATCACTTTTCCAGTGCAAATCTTTGCTATGTGTCTTAGTGCACATGAGCGGATGGATGTAAGAGATTGAAGCCTAATAAAGAAGAAGAAGTTGTTGGTAGATGTAGCCCCACACTGGGGTGAACCACATAAATCTTGTGTTGATGGTTTGCTTTGTTATATAATGTTTATGTTGTGGATATTCTTAGTGCATTGAATGTTATGAATGATAGATAGATCTATGAATGTTTAATGATTTGTATATGTGGAATGTGTTATATGTGACTTATGATGCTAACGTGCGATGTGTATTTAGTCATTGTTACTGCGTTGATCTGTACTTAGGGTTTGATTTGCGATGTGAATAAATCTAATGAATTAATATATGTTGTTCCTAAGTACCCTGCGAAGTGTTTTAATCACAGATATCTATCCCACCTTGGTTACAGACACCTAAGTCCTGTAACCCCCCTTGCCTCTACCTTGGGTGATACTTTGCCTACTTCGCAAGTGTTGTCGAAAGGGTCAGTAGTTAGGGTTTTGTTGGTGTGTTGTTGAAGTGTTGAACCCTAGGTTTGCCCATGTTCCAACAGTATTCCTCAACTCTTCAGCGAGTTTTGCTGCTAGATCTAGCTCAGGTATGGGCATCCAAGGGAATCTACTGAAAGAGAAACGCAAAACTCAGAAAGATAAAAAGAAAAGGGGAAAAAAATCCACTTAGAAGCGCATACAGGAGTTGGACACTTCATGGTTAAATCACATTAGATACATGTCATTTCTGACATCTTCCCCCCATCCCCTCTCCATCCTCATCATGAAGCTCATCTCTTGGAATATTTGGGGACTCAATGGTCGTAGTAATCAAAGGCTACTATGAGAACGTATTATAGCGGAACAACCTGATCTCATGTTTCTCCAAGAAACAAAATATGCAATGGAAGAAATGGATCAAGTTCTCTCTTGCTGCTGGAAGCAGGGGAAAGTGATTTGTACTGATGCAATAGGAACGACCAAAGGTCTGGCCGTTCTCTGGAACCCAAGCTTTGTGCTCATGGAAAATTTATTCACCACGAGGTGGTCAATCTCAGCAGAATACAAGCTTATTGGATCCAACAAACCTGGCTTCCTCACAAATGTTTATGGATCGGCTTCTCCAAGGGACAAGACATCCTTCATTCATAATCTGGAAGGGCTCTCTACCCTCACTTCTGGTAGTCGATGGTTTTTGGGTGGAGATTTTAATATGATCTGCAATCTGGATGAGAAAAGAGGAGGAATACGTAGACTTGAAGCAGATTCAAGGCACTTTCAATCCTTAATTGACAAGTTGGGCCTCATCGACTTGGAAACAAAAAATGGACTCTACACCTGGACAAATCGATGATCAGGGTGCCAACAGGTGGCGTGTCGCCTTGACCGCTTCCTCATCTCGGACTGCCTCTTGATGGATGGAACAACCCTGTAATCTAGCATCCTCGATTCCCCCGGGTCTGATCACTGGCCCATTCAACTCTGGTTAGACATTATGGCTTCTCCAGATCGCAAGCCCTTCAAAATTGAGCGATTTTGGCTCAACCACCCATACTTCCAAACTATGGCCCCCATATGGTGGAGGGAGTCGACAATCAGTATGGCTCCAAGATGTATCATTTCCAGCAGAAACTTAAAAACTTCAAGCAACGCCTCAAGTTATGGAACAAAGAAACCTTCATAAACATCTTCGCGTCCCAACAACAATTGAACGAGAAAATGAGAATCCTACAGATCCAAATTAGATATCAGGGCATCACAGAGGAACTCAAGGAGTAGGAAGCAATGATAAGTCAAAAGCTGGGGGAAAGGCGAGCTCAAGAGGAAATCCTTTGGAAACAAAAATCCAGGGTGCAATGGATAAAGGAGGGAGATAGAAACACCAAATTCTTCCACAGATCCACTATTCAACGAATACATATCAATCGCATCTCGCACCTAGTCATGGAAGAAGTACAAACTCTCCATTCTCACGACAACCTGGAAAAGGAGTTGGTCTCCTTTTATCAAGATCTCTTGTTCGAACCTTCGGGTGATATATCTCATGCCATTGCTAAAATCACTCAGCACACCCCTTCCAAAATCACTCAGGAACATAATGAAGCACTGATGAGACCTATCACAAATGAAGAAGTGGATATGGGGCTTCACAATACTCCAGAAGGAAAATCTCTTGGGCCGGACGGCTTCACAGCAGATTTTTTCCACCATTGTTGGCCAATGATAAGGGAGGAAGTTTGGGAATCATTGAGGACTCCAGGGCTTCGGGTCAGGTCCTTTCATATCTCAATGTAACCTTTCTCACCCTCATCCCCAAAGAAGAGAAAGTCACTCACCCAAAACAGTTCAGGCCAATAGCTCTCTGAAATGCAATCTACAAGACTCTAACAAAGGTGATTGCTTATGCCTCAAACCTCTCCTTCCCTTCATTATTTCGCCAGAGTAGTCAGGATATGTAGAAGGAAGGAAAATCTTAGACAATGTCATTCTGGTGCACAAAGTCATCCACTCACTTCAGAAGACTGGAACTCCAGGTATGTTGTTAAAGTTAGATCTTTCCAAAGTGTTTGATAAGTTAAGTTGGGCTTACATGCAATCTGTTCTTTTAGCCTTTGGCTTTGCTTCCACCTGGATTGACTGGATTTTGAATCTAACCTCCTCTACCTTCTTTTCTATCCTCATCAATGGCGTTCCCTCCCACCCCTTTTCACCCACTCAAGGGATACGTCAAGGGGGCCCCCTTTCACCCTTCCTCTTCATCATCATGGCAGAAGGCCTAAGTTGGTTTATACAAGCATCCATTGCAGACCTTATGTTAGTCGGGTTACCGTTCCATGGTATCGATCCTCCGGTCTCCCACAACCAATTCGTTGATGATACCTTAATGATGGGCTCCCCTGCAGTCCAAGAGGCACACAAAATCCTCCACATTGTTCAAACCTTTTATGATGCCTCAGGAATGGACATAAATAAAGACAAATCCCAGATCTTCTTTTTTAACACCCCGGTCCCAGTCCAACTTCACATAACAACGATCCTAGGTTTCACTCGAAGCTCCCTTCCATCCAAATATCTTTTGATTCCCCTCCTGGACAAAGCCCTTCGAAATAGCTCCTGGGAAGGACTTCTCACCTCCTTCTCGAAAAGACTTGCCTCTTGGACTTTTTGCGCACTCAACTTCCCCAGTCGCCTTATCCTCCTTAAGTTTGTCCTGCAAGCCTTTCCAATCTACACCTTCTCAGCCTTAGTCGCTCCAAGATTCATCCTTAATGCAATCAGAACCTTGCAAAGAAATTTTATGTGGTAGAGGGGGGAAATGGCTATGATCAGCTGGGAAAATCTTTGCAAACCAAAATCACAAGGAGGCCTGGGGCTAAGGGATCTGAAAAATCTAAATAAAGTATTGAGCGCCAAAATTTGGTGGAGATGGCTCAAGCGACCCCAAGATCTCTGGGCTAAGCTTTAGAGGAGGAATTATGCACCAAAAATTGCCAAAAATAACCTTATCATATGGAATGAGAACACTCTGGAGTCCTTAATTTGGACTGCAACCAAGAAGAATCATCTTTTGGTGGTCAATCACACCTTCTGGGAAGTCTGTAACAGAAAAACAGCTTCATTCTGGAATGACTCGTGGAAGCAATTGCCCGTTATGGCGCATGATTCCCTAGATAACACCTTCCTCGTCTCAGCTACCCGAGAGGGACTAACGAAAGTAGCATACTATTGGAAAGATAATCCCACTAGCACCACTTGGAAAAGTTGGAAATCCTCTAGAAGCGATCTCCACATAGCAGAGCACATGGATCTTCAACCCTGGTACAATCTAACCAATACCGGGAAAATCCAAATCCTTTAGGGAGAGGACATCTTAAGATGGGGACACTCCTCATGGGGCATCTTCAACATCCAAGAAGCTTACAACATCAAGGCAGACTACCACCCCAACCCCTGCGAGAAGGTCTGGACGAAAATCTGGTCAACTAAGCATTGGCCGAAAATTAGCACCTTCCTCTGGCTTGTGGCTCACAGAAGTATTCTTACTTGGAATAATATCATGAAGTGGGGCTTCACAGGGCCATCTATATGCCCGCTTTTCTTAGGGGAGGCGGAAATGAAAAATTATTTGCTCAATCTCTGCTTCTATAGCTCCCAACTTTGGGATCAATGCGACATAGTCATGTGCATTTCAGATCGCAATCGTGAGGGCCTCAGGGAAACCATTGAAGAATGGAGGGATACAACATTCCAATCTCCCATTCTTAATCGCATCTGGCAGCTACTACCTGGGTTCATCCTTTGGCAACTTTGGAAAGAGAGGAACAGACGTATCTTCCTAACAACACATCAAGATTGGCAAATTATCTGGACTCAAGTTCACAACAATATCAGAGAAACCATCAATTTGCAGTTGTGGAAAGAAACAGATCTAAAATGTCCTGCACATGAACAGAGCATCTTGGACAGCTGAAATGTCACCCCAAATCCCTTTCTCACTAAAAATCCCCAGCGCTCCCAAACCAGAGGCAACCCCTCTCTTTGATCTCCTCCACCTGCGGGATTCATCAAGTTAAACTTATATGGTGCCTCAAAAGGAAATCCAGGTGTAGTAAGTTTTGGTGTGATCTTCCACAATATAAGGGGGAACATTTTTCTCATCTCAGCGGGCAGTCTGGGTCATACCACAAACAACGCGGCAAAGCTATGGGGTCTCACAAAAGGTCTATAGATAGTTCATTCTTAGGGATACCACCAACTGATTGTGGAGGGGGACTCGCAAGTAATTCTCAATCTCTTTGGGAAAATTCTTAATGGAGCAGACCCGGACAAAATCTCACCATGTAGGCATCTCTCTTTGGGGATTAGTACCATTGCAACTCTTATTCGGCCTCACCTAGCTCTCATCCCTTCGCATATAAGGTAGAAATCTAATCAGATTGCGGATGATTTAGCCAATATTAGAGTTTCCTTAGAAAGATCGAACCTTCTCTGCATGGCATCTACCCACATGGAGCATCCTGTCCTCCAGAGGTGCATTAAACATGATCTCACTATAGACGGACCCTCGGATGGGGTGTTAGTAGAGTACATGTGTCCAAGTGGAGGGGACGACACCTGCCAGCTCAGTACCATCCATGTGACTGGCACATGCACCTCCCCTCCTCCCACACCATGAATTTACGTAGGCCTCACTCCAACCAGAGTGCCATTAACTCTTTGAGCACGCTCCTCTCTGTCTCCTCTTCCGATCAATGGATCCTCCTTTATGGTGGTCACCTCTACGCGTGTGTGTCTTCCCTCTCCAACACTACTCATATCATGGCACTCCTAGGATAGTCCATCAATTCTTCCTCTTCCCAGAAGAGACACCACTCAGTATGCACTCCTCACTGGTTCTTACCTATTACGTTAACCAGCTCTCAGTGCCTGCATACCTTATTTTTTCTTCAGCCATGCCTTAACTGCAGGGGAAATCCAAGCGGGGCTCGGCCTGGTACCAAAACATGCCATGCATTGCCATTCGGCCTCATCCTGCCCCCGCACCTTCGCATAACTCTCCGCCTTCTTCACCCTCCTCCTCTAGCCAGTCCTCTCAGAGTCAAAGTGGCCTCTCGCCTTTGTCCTTGCCATGGGCTTGCCGAGTTGAGTGGTTCGACCTCCTGGGGAATTCACTGGGTTTCTCCCCCGAACCATTACCGGACTTGGCCTCTTCCTCACAACTTGCCTTGGTCATCACAACAAATTCACCTAAGAATTCAGCTCCTACACCACCACCAGTGCACCCACCACCGGTCCAGTCTCCTCAGGAAGACATCTTCATCCACCGAGAGAAACCACCGGACAAGCCACACTCCTTTTCGAACTACGCCACCTGCGCAAAGTTTCAAGACTTGGTGTTCAAGGTTTGCAAGGAGGTGGACGACTTACAGTGTTGTCTGGAAATTCTGGACAAGAAGGGGACGCAAATTCTGCAATTGATATCCTCTCTGCAAGGCACTCGACACTCCACAGAACAAGCACCCAATGCACCAACGACCTCAACGGTGGTCTTGGTTCTGATTCTCCAAATGTTAGCATTGGACAACATGACGACGGTCTCGGCTTCGGCTCTCCAAGCGCCAACAATGAACAACGTGGCAGACAACACACCGGTTGCATGAGCCACGACATCTGCACAAGTGTCTGACTGCATGGCATATTTTTAGTTTTGTTTATGTTTGGACAATTGTACTTTTGGACAATTCCCTTTTTGCCAGTCATAATTGAGTCCTAGATGTTCTAGAAGGTCGAACGAATCGGTTTCCCCACGGGGCGATTCTATTCCAGATGTTTAAAATTGATATTTAAATTTGGGGTTTGTTTTGGTTTGGGAGACACTGGCTGAATTGGTTTCCCTACGCGGAAATTCAACAATTACAGTGCTTGGACACTCATGGCACTACTATAATTTTTTATTCTGAAAAGTAATTTATACATACTTACTTAAAAAAAATATTTCATATTATATATATATATATATATATATATATATAATTTGCATTATTTTAATGTAAAAATAAAATAAATATATTTTTTTAAATAAGAAAAAATCTATAATATTTATAGATATAAATTTAGCTTTTTTAAGATAATTTCAACTTGCAATTGCAATATAATGTGTTAACAAAATATAACAACTATGGTATTTTAAATTATTAACCTATTTTGTAAGTCTAAAAAAACTAAAATATTAATAACAATTATTTAAACTTATGTTTCAAAACCAGATATATGAAGATATATGAGTAACCCACCAATTCATTCACCGATTGAAATTCACATAAAACAATCTTCAATTTCTAAGAAGTTAACAATAATATATATATAATAACAATGAATAGTATAACAAGTTATATCGCCCACCAATTCATGCATGAACAAATTCACAGGAAGCAATATCGTCCACCAAGACAAATTCACAGGAAGCTATATCGCCCACCAATCGTTACAAATTCACAGGAGACATAACTCCAACATTTAAACTCACAACAGGTGGTGATGTAAATTTGGTCCTCATGGCGAATGCAAATTCAAATATCCTGATCACATCAGGAAAAAATTTCTTTCACTCCATCGGCTTTAGAAATTGGTCCATCCATTTATGATTTGGTCCATTCCTGCACTTAACAATGGCATTTTCTCTGTTTATATTAGAACTATGTTGGTAACCCTCTAGAGCATTTTGATGAATACCAACATCCCACCCACTGCAATGTCAAGTAAGCCTATCTCATCTCCAAAATATACTTTGGAGGATAAGCAGTTGCTTGTTCGCAAAGCTTCCTCTAGCAAAAGAAAGTTTTCCACCGATTTGTCACAAGTAGGATAATAATAGTTGAATATTTAGGGGTTTTAATTAGCAATTAGGATTTTGTCTTAATAGCTTGATAGCACATCAGATGGGGACACACACATGTACATGTGTTGTTAGAGAAGCCTAGTTGTTGATAGTAGATTAATTATAGGGAGTTTGAATGTAATTAGAACTTTGTTTATGTGTATCTTTTATCTTGTTTGTTGTATGAGAAAACAGATGATGAATACAAGTTTTGAAAGATATATAGTTTGCTAAAGGCTCTGCAGATTACTTTGTTTCTCTGTGTAATTTTCCCTTGTTTCAGATTCTTGTTTTAGGTTTCGTGGTATCAGAGCAGGTTGGGCAGCCTTTGTTGAAGAGTTATTAATATTAATATTTCTAAATACAGGAGTTTAGAAGCTGTAGAAAGAAGAATAAAAAAATTTAAGACAGAGACATGGCCACATTTGTTGCAGGATATCCTCAAAGGATACTAAAACGATGATGGTGTTGGATTTAATCTCTGGAAACTCGGGATAAAGATGTTGTTGTTGAATAAGGATTTGCTCAATATAGTAGAAGGGATTGAAACTAATCCTACCGAGAACGCAGATTGATCAATAAGTGGAAGGCAAAGGAAGGTAAAGCTCGTTCCTGCATACTTTTAAGTTTAAGTGATAATGTTTTGTTGCATGTAAGTGAGGAAAAACAACAAAATATGTCTAGGATAATTTAATCAAATTATATGAATCAAATGATGTGATCCGGATTTAAGGAGGAACACAAATGAAATACAGAAATACACATAAACGCAGAGATGCAGCGGAAATAAGACTTCATTTCATTAATAACAAATGACTGAAATATGCTTACAGACAGAATGTAAATAAAATAGCTAGGGCGCTGGTAGCTTATCTCTGAGAAGAGATGTGGCTGCTACTCGCATCCATGAGAAGATGATTACAATGAGGCTCTGAAGGCCCTTTTTACAATAAACGGGAATGCAAAAAGTCCTAAACATCCAAAAACCTAATCCTGGGAGATGAAGCGCCAAAAGTCATGTGGGCCCCGTTTGGGTATGTTGGTGCATCAACTTCCCGGGGTCGTAACTTTTGCATACGATCTCCGTTTTAGACATATGATAGCTCGTTGGAAAGATCTATCCAAGACCTACAATGCTCAAGACAAAATGGCATCGTTAGATGCCATTTTGCGACATCAACATACCCAAAAAAACATCGTTTAGGGCCTCAAAATGGCCCCGGAAGTTCAGGACCCGAAAAAACTGCTAAAAATAGTAAACTATGCAAAAACTGAAAGAAGCAATGGTGGGGGTTCAAGTGGAATAGGTGGGTGGCCACCAATATCCACCTGGATCATGATGTTAGTACAAGGTTAGTACAAGATTATATCTTCGAAGAAAGTTTTTCCAGTTAAAAACGCAGGAAACACAAAAGATATCAAACTTTACAAATCAGTTTAAGTCTCTCCAAAACCAATTGGCAGCATGTGGGTTAGTGATTGCAGAAGAAGATGTTGTTATGACACTCCTTGGGAATTTACCATAATCCTATTTTGGATTGGTAGTAGCATTGAGCACTCAAGTTAACCTTGATTTACCTACAGTCATAGCAGCACTACTTCAAGAAGAAATCAGAAGGAAGGATGTAGGATTTTAACTTGATTTACCTACAGTCATAGCAGCACTACTTCAAGAAGAAATCAGAAGGAAGGATGTAGGATTGAATGATGACAGTCCTACAACACTACTTTCAGCATGAAATAAGGGAAAAGCCAAGAAGAAAAGTGACAGCAAATTTCACCCCTCCCAGTCCAATCTCTCAAAGAATGGTAAAAACATAAAGGAGGTGAAAAGGAAGGGAAATTGTTTTTACTGTGGGGCTCTTGGACATTTTAAGAAACAATGCAGAAAATGGTTAGCATGGGTAGAAGAGGTAAAGAAGAGGAAGGCAGTTGAAGCTAATATGACTTCAAGAAACGATTAAGAACAATTTTTTTCCATCACCACGTTCCCAGATTATAATGTTTCAAAGTGCTAGTATTTAGATTCAGGAGCAACTCGGCACATGACACCTGAGAAAGGTTGGTTTACGTCAATAATACCCAAAGTAAGGAATGTCAATCTTGGAGATGATAAGAAGTGTGAGATGATGGGAATTGAAAATATCTCATTGAGCATGTTGAATGGTGCACAGAAGCAAATCCAAGATGTATGGTATGTTCCTGCTCTAGCAAAAATTCTTTTGTCAGTGAGTAAGATTACCGACGCCAGAATAATTGCACAGTTTGACAACAAGGCATGTGTCCTAAAGGATGCAGAAGGAGTGACAGTTGCTAAGGGAATTTGAGATGGCAATCTATACAAGTTATGTACAACAGTACTTGAAAAGGTGTTGACAACAACAGATAATGAAAAATCAGATTTGGTACTTTGGCATCGCAAATTTGGACATGCAAATATACATTCACTTGAAGTATTAAAAAGGAAAAACTTGTGGAAGGTTTGAATTTAAATTTGTTAGTTGAGTTGGGTGTGTGTGAAGGTTTTTGTTTAGGCAAGCAACATGGATTCCCCTTCTCAATGAAAGGAGAAACAAGAGCTAAGGAGAAAATGGAGCTCATACATTCAGATATTTGCGGTCCACTGCAAACATTGACACAAAAAGGGGCAAGGTATTTAATTACCTTTATCGATGATTTCTATAGAATGACATTTGTTTATTTTTTCAAAAATAAATCATAGGCATTAGAAATGTTTAATATTTTTAAAGCATTTGGTAAGAAAGAGTCAATAAAAATCTTTGAAATGATTTAGATGTGATAATGTGTTAAAATATTCGATGTGCTTGTTTTACCATAGACAATATCACAATATTGTCACTCAACCATAGGCACGCAACCACCCTCGGGCACCATAACCTTTGCTAGATAGAATGATTCTGGAAGCAACACTAGAACCAATAGATAACCAAGGGAGCGCATCTTTCTCCAAAGATAGTTCACCGGACAAAGAGTCCCAAAACCACAGAACAAGAACACTACTCAACTACAGTAGTTGCAGTTGCAGTTACCAAGAATACCACCAAGAATGTCATCAAGAATACCACCAAGAGATACTAAGAGGTAGGGCACATATATTAGGCTAGATAGCGCTAGAGAGAGAGACCGAGAACCACCTCAGAAGATCCACCTTCCATCTTTGCAGCTGCAACTCCAAACTTGTGCCATACTTGAGAGAGTGAGTGAGGTGAGTGAGTACAAATGAGCTAGAGTGCCCTCTATTTATAGTGGTTCTTGTCACCTGTCTGGGCCGACTTGTCCTTTTAGAGGATAATACTTTAATATTAATTCTTTTACTGAGCCGACTTGTCTTCTAGGGTTCTTACACATTTATTTAGGGTTTCTCTTGCTTCCATAATATTCTATTCTATCCAAAGGTTACACATGGAAGTTAATACCTCCCGCAGCTATCATAATATCAACATAATGTAGGTGAATATACCTCAAATGCTCTCAAAAAATTTTGTTCAAAGGAAGATATCAAACTTGAGTACATTGTTCTCTATTCACCACAGTAGAAGAGTGTGGCAAAAAGAAAGAATGTGACTCTTGTTGAAAGTGCCAGATGCATGCTTAAGAGTAGCAACTTATCTAATGTCTTTTGGGCTGAAGAAGTTTCTATTGCAACATATATTCAAAATAGGATGCCAACTAATGCATTGCATAAGAAGACACCCTATGAGGCATGGCATGGAAGCAATCCAAGTGTCAATGGTTTGAGAATTTTTGGTTTCCTAGCATATGCACACATACCAGGTGAAGAACGAAGAAAGCTAGATGATAAGAGAAAAAATGTATAATGGTTGGATACAACTTGGATTCAAAGGGATATCAGATTTACGATCCTATAACACATGAGATTCTAGTAAGAAGAGACATCACTTTTTATGAAAATCCAGTTCTACACAAATCAACAGAGACAAAATGTTAAGGAATCAACAACAAGGTTTTATGATCTTAGATCCGAAGAAGAAGTTGAGCATGAGGATTCTACTCCAACAAAACCAATACAACATTCAACCATACAACACACCGGAAATGTACAAGGAGGGCAGCGACTTCGTAGATCAACAAGACCTAGAAAGTCCACTCAAAAAGCATTAGAGTCATATGCACTTCATATAGAAATTGATGATCCACTCATTGTTCAAAAAGCATTTGAAAGCACTCATGCAGCAGATTGGAAACAAGCAATAGATATTGATTATGAATCACTCGTAAAAAATGAGACTTGGGAACTCACAAGTCTTCCACCAGGAAGAAAAATACTTGGGTGTAAATGGAATACTTCGGTGTAAATGGTTATTTAAACATAAGTATAAGTCAGTTGGATCTATAGATTGCTACAAGGCTCGTTTAGTGGCGAAAGGTTACACTCAAATTGCAGGTTTGGATTATCATGATACTTTCTCACATGTAGTCAAGATAACATTCATTAGAGTTTTGTTAGCAATTGCAGCAGCCTTAAATTTCATGTACATCAGCTAGTTATAAAAACAACATTTTAAAATGGATTTTTAAAGGAAGAAATCTATATGAAACAACCAAAAGGCTATATACAAGAAGGAAAAGAGCAATTGGTCTGCAAACTACATAAGACATTGTATGGACTGAAACAGTCCTCAAGAGCATGATATGAACGGATTGATGGGTTTCTCCAAAGTGAAGGATACATGAGTTGCAATGTTGATTCAAATGTCTATATCAAGTATGTTGGTGAGTCAGTGATCATCTTAGACTTATATGTTGATGACACCATCATTATGAGTAATGATATTAAAATGTTAGATTTGTTTAAAACTCAATTAGCTGCGGAATTTGAAATGACCAACTATGATGAGATTCATTATTGCTTGGGAATTCAAATCTCAAGAGATAGGGAGAAGAGGCAAATCCATCTTTAAAATCAAGAAAGGTACATCAAGAACATTCTTAAGAAATTTGGAATGGAAACTTGTAAACTAATAAGTACTCCAATGGAAGTAGGTAAGAAACTTTCAATGGAAATGTGTCCCAAAACACAAGAAGAAGAAGATTATATGAGTAATGTTCCATATCAAAATGTTGTTGGGAGCCTAAATGTATGCAATGGTTTCTAGCAGACCAGATATTGCATACGTTGTAAGCACTGTGAGCCAATTTTTCAGCAATCCTGGACCACAACATTCGGTGGCAGTTAAGAGAATTTTCAGATACCTTCAAGGTACAGTGAACCATGGAATTACATTCAGTGGGAGTTCAGTAACATATTTGCAGCTTACAGGTTATTGTGATGTAGATTGGGCAGGGGACATTGATAGTAAAAGATCAACTACATGATTATGTTTTATCCTTAGTGGAGGTGTAATTTCATGGACAAGCAAGAAACAACCCATTGTTTCTCTCTCTAGTGTGGAAGCAGAATACATAGCAGTGTGTCAAGCAGCGAAAGAATTGATTTGGTTAAGAAGATCACTGAAAGATGTTGAGGTTAATCAAGCTCAACCAACAGTATTAAAATGTGACATTCAAAGTTGCATAGCCATGACAAAGTATTCGAATTATCACGAGAAGGTCAAACATATAGGGATACAATATCATTTCATCCGTGAACAAATTGAAAAGAACATTGTACAAATGGAGTATTGTACCTCTGAATTGATGGTGGCAGGTGCATTGACAAAAGTATTACCAAGGATCAAGTTTGAGTTTTGCACAAAAGGATTCAATGTAATACAATCTTATTGAAATATTTGGCTAAGTGGGAGTGTCACAAGTAGGATAATAATAGCCGAATATTTACGGGTTTTAATTAGCAATTAGGATTTTGTCTTAATAGTTTGACAACACATCGGATGGGGACACACACATGTACAGGAGTTGTTAGAGAAGTCTAGCTATTGATAGTAGATTAAATCTAGGGAGTTAGAATGTAATTAGAACTTTGTTTATTCGTATCCTTTATCTTGTTTGTTGTATAAGAAAATAGATGATGTAGAATACAAGTTTTGAAAGATATATAGTTTTCTAAAGGCTCTGCAGATTACTCTGTTTTTCTGTGTAATTTTTCCCCTGTTTCAGATTCTTGTTTTAAGTTTCATCCGCCACCGCTTTTTGTTGTTGCTCACCCTAGCCCTTGAAAACCTCTAAACGATATGGAACAAGTTGCAGCCACCCATTCTTAAAGTAGAGGGAAAAAAAAAGTGTAATCGAAACTTTCAAAAACCAAAGTAGCAAATGTTGGTTGTGGAGCTTGATTGTCTTCCTAATTCAGAGGTCTTTGTTTTCAGCCGTGTTTATACGTCATGAAGACTTTACACCCCGGAAGAATGTACACTCCTCGTGGAGTAGTGCAGAGGGGGGTTACCCCCTCTGCAGGGTCCGGGGGCAAGCGAGACCCCGAAAGAAAAATTGTCTTGTAAATTTATATTGTAATTTTCATTGTAAATCTGGACCGTTCATTATAAGGTCGCAGATCTGATGGTAGAAATTATGTTAGGGTTTTTTTCCCTAGAAGGTAACCCTCTTTTATGAGAGAAATGTATTGCAGCTATGTACTATGGTGAATATTGTAATCTGAGAGAGGAGATTGTGAGAGAAAGAAGAGAAAGTTACAACGGGTTCATTGTAGGTTGAATCCCCTCATTTGTTGGATAATAACAAAGGAAGGACCTGACAATTTCTCTGGTGGACGTAGCCCACACTGGGTGAACCACGTATATCTGTATCTCTATTATATTATGTATCTTATGTGTTTTATTTCCACATTTATTTTATTACTCTGCGAACCTATTTTTCTAACAATAAATAACAATTAAATCGATGAATTACCTTGTCGTCTTATAAAGGCAGTCCAGAAGCGGGCAATGGCTTAGTCATTTGGATGTTTGGGCATGAGATTTGGGGCTTACTATCCCATGCTTCCTCGATGCACTGCACAATAATCATCAATTTGCAAACAGGCTTCCTATTGTGGAAGAGCATCGGAATCTTCTTGTGAACAAGGTTTGATCACAATAGCAGTTGGCTCTTATTTTTTTATGTCTTCTGCGATGAACTCGTAACCGATCCTTTCAAGAGCGAGTGCTATGCAAACCCACGCCACAAAGGGATTAAGAGTCACACCTAACAGCTTCAGTTTCCCCTCTTCTCCACAAGTCTTCATCGTCAATGCTCTCTAGTGGAATCGCTCTGAAATGTTCATTTCAATGTAATGTGCTTCTTCGTAAACAATGTGTGTTTGGAATAGGCTTGTGAACAAATGTGAGACGGTGGATTGGAGGGATGGCGTTTAAATTTTGAATTTTGGAAGGTGGTGGATTAGAAACAACGTTTAGAATAAAAAATAAAAAATAAAGAAAGAAATTATTTTAACGTTCACAAAGCTAACAATAACCTATGAGAGAAACAACCTCATACAATGATTAACAGATGAAAAATGGATAGACGGAATATGGAAGAAGGGAAAGGTGCTAAACGTTTGGCTTTTAGCCAACGCACATTCATTTGTTGGCATTAATTGTCAAAGTTGCCTAGGGAGAGCAACTTCCTTTTCACGGGCTTTCCAATGACATTCTAACCCATTCAATGACAATCTGTCCCATAGACTATTTTTAGCCTCATAGATATTAAAAATACTTTTTTTCTTTCTTTCACCTACCTGTTTTTCCTGACCACTCGCATTCAATGGATGTAACTTTACTAGAAAGGAGAAAAAAAGGCCGAAGAATTTCAAATTGACCGTGTCCCACTAGGCAAATAAAGGTTCAGGAAAATGACTCGACAAGGAATCGTACGTCCACCCAGCTAAATGTATCCGTTTTTTTCTGATTCCTTGTGATTGCAGGGTACGGAATTCATTATACTATCACATTTTAAGTAGTATCTATTCCATGATGAATGAAAAGAACACTATAATTTTTTTTATAGGTTTAGTTTAGGAAATTAGTGTTATAATTTTGTTTATATTGATATAAATAAATGTGAATGTATTATATATTAAAATGGTGATGGTGGTTAGCATTTATGGAGATCAA
Organism: Picea sitchensis; assembly: GCA_010110895.2. Lineage (NCBI taxonomy): Eukaryota > Viridiplantae > Streptophyta > Pinopsida > Pinales > Pinaceae > Picea > Picea sitchensis. The sequence continues at coordinate 124,719 of SNQJ01S0006274.1, read as the reverse complement.
ATTTGGTTTATCTAATTATTTTAGAGGGTAAAGAAATACTTAGTTTGTTTTAAAAACAATTTATGTTTTAAAAAAAAAAAAAAAATTGTTTATTAATCATTATAATTTTGGTATTATAATAAATATTTTGAAATTAGTATTTAATGTGGATGTAGGTAAGAAATGGTTTTTTTATTTTCAACCTTTTTAAAAATCACAATGATGACAAATTATTTGACCCACAATGTTTTACAAAGTTTTAGGAATTATGAAAAATTATGTTTCACTATAGTAAAAATTTGTTTTTATTTTAGTAATGTTGAATTTCTTCTTTTATATTAGTCAAAACAAAAGGATTCTTTTATTCTTTTGAGTTATAATTAATTCACTTATATTTATTAAAAAAAATAACCATAAATAAATAAAATTTCACAATAATTACAATATTTTTAATAAAAAAAATTAGGATACAACAAAAACCCGGAAGTACTTTTCCTCATTTGGAGGATAGTACCTAGGGTAAACCCTAAATTATTTAGGGCACAATGTGGGAAATAATGGAGGCTCAAAGTCATTACAACAATGCTCATAGTGACCCCGGATGGGGTGACACGCGTTGAGGTTGGCGAGGGGAGGTGGCAAGGGGAGGTGACGAGGGGAGGCGGGGGCCTTTAATACCAGTCCTCCCCACACACTCCGCGATTCAATTTGAGCGTCAGCTCCATCCTTCTCTGTAACCTGATGCAACTCAGCACGAGCGCCATCGGTCCGACCAGCCAGAGCATTAAGCTCGTGGCTTTAATGGCGTTTATTGTGGTTTATTTGCCCATCAACCTTCTCGAGGGCTCCATTGTGTTCAAACAGTCTTCTGCGCAGCGAGGCTGCCATCCAGTTCCCGGCAACTTGGCTCTAACCTCCGTTTCAGTCATGCCGCGTTTGAGGGGGCGACCACGCAGAGGGGCTGGCTGGTATGCAGCCGCCTCCAGACGGAAACGACACCGAAAATTCCAAAGCGCAGTGACTCTAGTCAGACGGCGTCGACGGCAGGCAATTCTGGCAGCAGGTTCACCTCCTGGCACAATCGTGGAAGAGGATTCGAGCAYTCAGCTCCCACCGGATTTTTYGGAYAAGAAAATGGTTACCTTSYYGGATGATTGGGACCCCCACACCCGTGTCTTCCRCTCTGGAATTACTCCCCCCGGCAGGACCTCTTCYGACTCCTGCGCTAAGGCCTCCTCGGACCCAGGCACAGAACCTTGCATCATAGAAGAGGAGCAGTGGATGGACGCTGGTGCAGCCCAGGATGCAGAATGTCTGGGACGTGATGACAAGCAACCGAGGCCGCCCTCGCCACTTCTTTTGCTCCCGGAGCAGTTGCAGCTTATATTTGAAGTGAGAAGTCTGGTTGAAGATCAAATCTTCCGAGCGGTCTGCGCAAGCCAGCGCCTGGACATGCTGTATGCAGCTTATTCCAATGACTCGCCCAAGCGACTATGTCCTACCTGTGCACAACCATTTGCCATACCAGTTCGTGCAGCAGAAGTGCAGGACGACAAGGCGAGCCCAGGTTAACAGGTCATAGAGTCTGCATGTTTTTCTTTATGTTTGTTGTTGTATTTTCTCAGGACAGTAGTCCTCTAGTTGTTAGTCTGGATAGCCTTAGAAACTCCATTATCAAACTGTTGTTAGTCAAGATTATACCCCCTGGTTTCCTACGGGCAGGGTGGCTCTATGTTTTCCATAATTTTTGGACCTGTTACAGTGTGATAGCCAGGTGTCCTGGTTTCCTTCACAGGCAGGACACCTGGCTCCTATGTGCCATGTATCCTCTTTTTGAATGAAGTTTTAATAGGAAAGGTCCCACTTTTACTTTAAAAAAAAAACAATGCTCATAGTGAGCTCAACATGTCACTTGGAGGAATTGAATAGCATAACAATTAGTCTGGAGTGAACAACATAACAACTCCCTCCTGATGTAGTCTAAACATTCTAAAAATGACTATTTTCTGGCTATATTTTCCCAGAACATTTTCCCAAAATCAGGCTAGAAATTGTTATTGTTAAATCCCCTGATTTGAGTGATTATTTCGGTATAATCTGAAAAATTGTTAGATCCTGGATTTTTCATTTCTGCATTCAGAAAAATGAATTTTAAACAACAAAAAATAGTGATTTCATGCAGATTTATGTAACCAAATTCTGATTAAAAAAAAAACATTTTATAAAACATTAGACAACACCCTTCTTCCCAATCACTAAAAATAAACCCAATAATACAATCCTTTTAATAATATATCATTAATTCAATTACAATATACTTTTTAAATTAATTATAAAATTATTAATTTTTAAATAAAATTTTCCTTAAACCTTCTTCTCTTTTATATACACTTTTAATAATAACATTTAAAATTCCTTTAAATACTCAACCTCTTTACAATCCTACATAAAATTACATTGGGTTCTTAATAAATATATGTTATTTTTTAACTTTTCACTTTACTTATAAAAGTCACATTATCAAAATTAAATCCAAAAATTTATTATAATGATATTTTGTTTTAATCATTAAATCAAATTAACAAAAAAAAATTAAATCAATATAAATCTAATTATTTTTATTATTATAATGATATTTTGTTTTAATCATTAAATCAAATTTAACAAACAATTAAAACAATATAAATCCAATTATTTTTATTATAATATTCTATTTCAGTAATTAAATCACAGTCTAACAAACAATCCCATAAAATTTAATTACAACAATATTTTAAATTATAAAAGATGATTTTATAAATTTCTGATTAATCCAAAACTTTCCAGAGTTACTTTTCGAACAAGTTTTTTGGTGGTATGCTTTTAAATTTCTGACCAATCTAAAACTTTGATTGATTTTCTGAGCATCTGAATTTATTTAAAATGGGACATAACTCTTAAGGTAAAGTTCTGAAATGAAATGCATAGAACATTGATCCATACAAAACTCAACTTACCCCTGAAAATTTGGCCAAATTCAACTCCATTTTTTTACCTTGAAAAACTAAACTCTAGAAGAAAAATTACTTCAAAATTAACTTACTCCCTTAATTTACAACATCACATGGTACTAAATTTAACTTACCTTGCAAGGACACTCTTGTACTTGATATTCGAGTACACTGTGCCAGCTTATCTGGTCGCGACTATGACTTCCAAAGCGTATATATGCAGTAAAAATGAAAATATTGTAATTTAGATTTACTTTTTCAATATTAAATTTAAAATGAAATTGCAAATTTCATTTATTAAGATTTTGGTGGATTTTAATAAAATAAAAATAATTTATATATTTAAAGAAAATAGATTGAAATATTTTTTAATTTTTATTTTGTTTCTCAAATATTAATAATAAATTTTTTATTAATTAATAATAAATTAGTAAAAATGATGGTAATCTTAAAATACTTTTCTTAATGTTTTTCAAGAAATAAAATTTTAAAATTCTTAACTTTTTAAGGTCAAAAAAACCATTTGGTCTAAGTGGAAGTTAATGATCATCATTATCATCATTTACAAGAAATTTAGATCTAAATTAAGATTTTAATAAAAAAAACTCTTAGTCAAAAATTATATTCTTTAGAGGTATTCAAAATTTAAAATCCTCGATAATGTCTCAACAAAAAAAATAAAGATAACTTAGCACAGAGTGATCATATCYTATCCTATGTTAGAATAATAGTAAAACAGTTTAAGTTGACTTAATGGTTAAGAACATGTGTTTCCTTCTAGGAAGTCGGGTATGACTTTAGCAGTGGAGAGAATCCCTTAARAAATCTCATACATCAAATTAGTGTTTCGTTTAGCAGTGACCTTAAAATTAGATTATTATTATTATAATAATACTTACAAACTAGAATCTCAGATCAAAAAAAATTATTAACCAAATATACTTACTTTGTTAATCTTTATCATTTGCAAGGGAAATGGAATGTTAATAAGTGGCTCCGACCTTGTTCTCTTAAGTATCTTCCTCATCACATCCCGTAGTTCCTTGTAGTACTCCAACACTTGTTCAAATCCATGGATGGCATTTAGAAGGCAATAAATATATATCATTGAGTTGGTGCAGCACTTACAGGATGGTGTTCAGGAGAATGAGGTGGGCACGCTTGCCATGTAAGAACAAAAGGAAGAAACTAGTCAAAAGGAAAAACAGCTGGAAAGGTTAGCAACGTGTTAAGGTCAGCAGGACACTAGTCTAAAGAAGAAAAAAAAGTTAGAAAGGCTAGCAAAGGGTTAAGGTCATATTTTGCTACTGCTTCAGGTGTTATATAATTATCTGTGGTTAATAAAATGACAACTTTCATCAGAGATCAGTCATTACGCAAGATTAAATCAATGTGTTCTTGTCTAAAATATATGAAATAAGTCAACTGTAACTTCAAGGAACAGATAAAATAGTCACAGGCTATTTAAAATTTCTTATTACATGGGAGGGTATCTTTTATAACTTGGCAGCTTTAGGCCACAAATAATGACATAAAAAATTCCAAAAACTGCAGTCTAGTTCCCAAAAACTAGTAAAAGGATTAGTTCCCCAGCCCAGCAGAAAAATAATCACACCAAAATGAGCATCTTACAATAGCAAGAAGATCAAAATTAAAAAATTGTTTGAATTTGAACAAATTTACACAGTCCGTGCCTTGAAACAAACAACGGGGCAACAAGCATCAGCAGCACATTCTCTTCATTTGTTGGTAACTTGGTAATATACACCTCAATAAATAGAATAATTTAGAGAGGCTATATCGATGTTTCAAATAAACATCTACACCATTGCTATTGTAAACAAGCAGAGATCTCCAGACCAGGCAAGGAAACAAAAGCAATAGATAAAGGAGCTACTGAAATAGGTATCCCAGCATCAACCATGACAGGATCTAACGAGGGAATATCTCCATCTTCAGTTAACTCCAAAACTGCGCCATTTAAAAGCACTGTCTGACTATGGAGGTCGCCATCTTTAGGTGTTAAGTGGTATTCCATTCTATAATGTTTCACCTCTGATGTTTTGCTTCCAGCCCAAGCTAAGAATTTCCTAATCTTATGTACAAAAGACTCTTTTGCATTCGGGATTCTCTTGTACATGGTAGAATTTGGATAAGAAGAAACAAGAATATCAACATTTGTGTCATTGCTTAGGTTGATCAAGAGTAAAGTTATTCCAGTCTGCAGAAAGAAATAAACAGGAGTGAGATACTGATCCACACAAAGTCATTCTAGAGTTCACACATCATATTAGTTCTGAGAAATGCAATCAGGAATGCAGAGAATTGAGGGATGAAATAAGTGCAGATATAAATGTACGCTGCTGTCCTTAGTGTTGCATTTTCTTCCTTTACAAGATCAAAGGGAATTGAATAGATGTTTGATAAATATGCTAACATTTTATTACATTGTTCTCAATAGATTGTTAATCCCATGTCATTAAAATTTCTGAGTTCCATTCAACTTTCAAAAGTGCAAGAATAAGCAACAAGAAAATGTTATCTGTCCACATATTAATTGTGATAAAGAAAGAATGAAATGACTGTTAAATGATACTTACATCATTCTTTGCACAATGAGCATATGTGCGCACGTAGGGTGGCCCTGTAATATTGACAGAAAGCACACCTCTTCCCATCAACCGATGCCAAAGCAGTGCACTGAATCATAAACCAGAAAGACAAGCATGAAGA
>SNQJ01S0006274.1:105100-118021 GCA_010110895.2 Picea sitchensis | reverse complement strand
TAATGGTTTCTCACGAGAATTCTTGTATATGTCCTTCAAAATCTTGTTAAGCTCAATTACATCAGCAGCATATTGTGTAGCATAAACTCTTGCGCCAATACCACTTCCACTCAACTCATTTCCTGTCCCCAAAATGAAAATATCGGTTGTCACAATGTTGTACAAATGAACAAGACTAATAAACCCCACATCCTGAAAGAACTAATAATAGAAGGTCCAGTTAAATAAGATTACCAAACTCCCATGCATATATCTTATAACCATGGTCGACTGTGTACTGAATGAAGTTGCGAGCATTGCTTGAATTCCAACGACCTCCCCACAGAAGCTTATGCATCATCTTATGCCGACCATACAATGCATTTAAGCCAAATGCCACCATACACCTGTATCACAATAATAGAAGGTTAGGTTGTTTGATGATAGGGGAAACACTTTGGGCTACCTATATAATTAAGGCCAGTTTAATTTATAGATTGTGAGAAGCAATGCACTCAATTACCCTGTTCTTGCGAAAAACTTGTTGAGCTTTTCCCATCTGTCCATGGTAAGACAACCCTTTGAGAACCCAAACATCTTAGAATGATTCCTAACAAAAGGATCGCAGGGTTGTGACAGAGGCCCGACGTCATATATCAGTTTGTCTTGCAAAGTTCCACCCAACCTGACTTTAAGTGGTGAGAACGCTGCATGCAATCACACTTCCTCATTGTATCAGACTTTCTAGACAATGTTACACATCCTGCACTCTATATTATTGAAGCCAAAAAGTGTTAAAAACAGAAAAGCACTTTGTCTCAATGCCATTTCTATACATGTCTCAGGCTGATACAGAAATGTATCAATTTTCAGGATGCAAAATTTATCAACATATATTTCACTGAATCTATGAGGCAAAATGTCAGTTGGGCTGTAGTTTAGTGGTAGTGATAAGTGGGAACTGTTTTTTTCCAACGAAAAAATCTAGTAATTTTATTTATAAAAAACGAAATTACAGTGATCAAAGCTGCGAGAGCATTCAAAAACTGCCTTTACAGGCGGTAAGTGGGGGTGCTTACCCCATGATGATCAGCATTGAATCCCTGCGAGCATGCCCCACCTGATAAGGGATTGCGACAAAAGTAGAGAAGATATGGGTTTATGCAGGTGTTGTACCTGCTTGCTCCCGTTGTATACCAAATGGAGTCTCATGGTCCCTCCTTTAAACAAAGGGCGCTTGACTAGAAAAACACCTTAAGAGGCATAAGGGTTCACAATAACAAATGCGGATTCAATGCCATTTCTATACTTGTCCCAGAATGATGCAGAAATGCATCAAATTTCAGGATGCGCAATTCGTTAACAGGCATTTGCCTGAAACTAGGAGGCAAACGGGTTCACAAAACAAATGTAATATTGATGCTATTTCTATAAATGTCCCGGACTGATGCAGAAATGCATTAATTTTCATGATGCACAATTTATTAAGATGTATTCGATTGAAACTAAGATGGAAAAGGGATCACAGCAACAAATGCAACCTCGATGCCATTTCTATACATGTCCCAGGCGACGCAGAAATGTATCTGCTCTCAGGATACACAATTTATTAACATAAATTTGATTAACACTAGAAACAAAAAGATTCACATCAATGAATGCAATCTAAAAAAGGTTCACAGAAGTTTAATCCTTCAAGGGCTGAGAAAGCAAAGAGCTGTCAAATGTATACCTTTTATGGCTTTTGCAAAAATTGGGTTTTCGAGATCCTGCAACAACAAACAACGAGAGCACAGGAACGACAATTAATATACACATTCACTAAAAAAAACCAGGGGTTGATCAAACTTTAAATGGATATACATATGTCATTCGTTCCATTGAAAAATATGCAGTTTGAGAAAGTGGACACGAGAAGTGTTGTGCAATAGTTTGTTTTTTAAGAATTCAATGGCATAGCAATGCTTACCAAATTCAGAAGAGAGGCATTGATCCAACTGCATCTGCCAAAATTATCACATTTTTCAGGAGGCCACCAATCTAAAGTAGCACATATGAAATGCTCATCTGTCTCGGCAATCTTGGCACTTGCATTCACAACCAGAGTCACAGACTGCCCATTACACGCATTTACAAAGCAGAATACCACAATCGCTGACCAGATACAGAGATCCAATTCATGAAAAAGCCTCATTTTTAACTAGGAAAATCTCACACAAAGTTCATGCATTTGCGGGTTTCGAGACTCAAAGTTGACGAACAGGATAGGGAACTTTTCATTCACAGGTGTTTGGAAGCACAGACACACCATACCATTAATTCAACCTCATGAGATCTGGTTCAGAACTTCGGCATCCCATCTTACCTGATTTTTCCAGTACGATACAATTTTTCTTGCGCCTCAAGGCATAAGCTNAGGTGTTTGGAAGCACAGACACACCATACCATTAATTCAACCTCATGAGATCTGGTTCAGAACTTCGGCATCCCATCTTACCTGATTTTTCCAGTACGATACAATTTTTCTTGCGCCTCAAGGCATAAGCTTTCCAACCCACCACAAATTTCTTATCCAGAGCCACATTCATGGGTTGGCCTTGATTGTCACGGCTTCAAACTTATATCAAATCACCCTGGCCGACATGAAAATCAAATCACCCAGGGTAGATAGGTATCTTCGTATAAGGAGGATAGGTGTATTCATGCGTGATATCTTTCACTGGTTTTTCGATTTTTGCTAGGTTATAAGTTTTCTGCTACATCTTCATTTGCTGGCTGTTCACACTACCTTAGAGTTTATACGATTGGTCACACTACCTTAGAGTTTATACGATTTTTGCGAAGTTATAAGTTTCCTACTACATCTTCATTTACTAGCTGTTCACACTAGCTTAAAGTTTATAGTGTCAACCTATGAGATCAGAGTACAGAGAACATGATATTTTCAAGCTTATCCTCCATACATACAGCAGAACTCAAAAAATAAACAAACAGAAACTCAAACAAAATGAGAGAATCACTCATCTATTACTTCTGAGGTGTTACTTCTGATGTGTTGGAATACAGAGGGAGGCCCTCTATTTATAGCAAGCTCTGAGGGGTCCTCCATTTATGAAGATAGTTGGCAAGTAAAATTAAAGTGAGCTTAAATGAATATTTAAGCTAACACGCTAACAAAACAAAATTTGAATTTAGGTGAAGGATTTATGGAGAGAGCCAGTCAAATTTAAACCTAGAACTTATTCAAATAATTCCAACTAATTATTAATTTCCNAAAATTAAAGTGAGCTTAAATGAATATTTAAGCTAACACGCTAACAAAACAAAATTTGAATTTAGGTGAAGGATTTATGGAGAGAGCCAGTCAAATTTAAACCTAGAACTTATTCAAATAATTCCAACTAATTATTAATTTCCCTACATCTTTTCTTTTATTAGGGGATGACAAAATTTTATTATGAAATTATATCATAGTTTAAGGATGCCTCCAGTGTGATTTCAATGAATGATTAATCTTTTATTAAACCTAGAACTTATTCAAATAATTCCAACTAATTATTAATTTCCCTACATCTTTTATTTTATTAGGGTACATCTTTTATTAGGGGATGACAAAATTTTATTATGAAATTATATCATAGTTTAAGGATGCCTCCGGTGTGATTTCAATGAATGATTAATCTTTTATTAGGGGATGACAAAATTTTATTATGAAATTATATCATAGTTTAAGGATGCCTCCACTGTGATTTCAATGAATGATTAACAATTTATAGAGTATCTTAAATGCTGTCCATTTCTATTCAATATTTTGTTTTTTTAATATATAGTAAAAAATAAATTTGAAATTATTATAAGAACTTTGAACTTTTTAATTAGTTATAGATGAATATAAAATTACTTTTTCATATGTAAAAAATTTTAAATAAACACTTTTATATATATAATATAAATAAACTATTTAAAATCATGAAAAATTAAAATTAAAATTTATATTATATGATTTTTTAAACATGAAATTTAATTATAATTATAATTAACTAACTTAAATTAAAACTTATATTATACTATTTTTTATAAAATAAATCTAAACCCAAATATAATTAAAACTTATATCATGCATTATTTAATGTTGTATTAAATAAAAAGATAAATTAAAAAAAAATGGTCTTCTCAATATTTATTTTTTTGGATATATATTCATGTGTCTTAGTGAACTTTAATTATCGTCATCATAAAATTTTATTTTAATGTTATTGTTACTTTAATAATCACTAATATCTTGATTTATTCAATTTTTAGTTCAACTTTTAAAAATATCCACTAACCATTGAGACTTGTCACATGTCACTTTTCTTTTGTTTTTAAACTCTATATAAATAATGCATTATTATAAGTTTCAATTATTTTATATTTACTTTAACTTTTCATTTTGAATTACATAAAACTATTACATCAAAACAGTTTTAAGTAGGTATAAGTAGCAGCTAATTTCAATGGTTTATTTATGAAGTTCTTATTAGTTTAGTTGAATAGATCACATTGTTATAATTTTTTTATATTGATATAAATAAATGTTAACTTGTTATATATTAAAATATGATGATTATGATGGTTATTTTTATTGAGATTAAATTTGGTTTATCATATTTAGCTACTCAGTTTGATTTAAAATTTTATTTTCATATTTTAAAAGTTTTAATAGAAGTGTTTTTAAATCACTAAACTTTTGATGAGTTAAAAAATTAAGAAGGTTAGTATTATAATAATTATTTTGAAATTGTAAATGTGAATCTATATACAATTTGAATGAGCCTAATAGTATTATGTATTTCCTCCTAAAAAATCACAAGTTCAAATCTAAAGAAAAAAAATTAAAATATATATACCTACATTTTCACTATAAAATTAATAACAATTTATTCTCATTAATCAAAACAAAAAATATCTTATAATTTTCTAAATTAAAATTAATCCACTTACATTTATCAGTTTTTTTAACTTCAACCATAAATACTCTGGCACTTGAAGACTAGGCTACTCACTAACATATCGTTGCTTCCGCTTGTAGGGACTGTCTCCTCGCTAATGCTCGTAAATAAAGCCACTCGCTCACGCTCTAGGGAATTTCACAATACTTACAAAGTTTTTAATAATATATTATTAATTTAATTACAAAATACTCTCTAAATTGATTTTTAATAAGTTTTTAATAATATATTATTAATTTGATTACAAAATACTCTCTAAATTGATTGTAATTATTAATTATTAAATTGATTTTTAATAAAAAAAATCCTCAATATAACTTCTCTGATATATAACTTCTCTGATATATAGTCCTATTTAAAATTCCTTTAAATGCTCAACCTTTTTACCATCCTAAATGAAATTTCATAATTATATGATTTTTTTAATCTTTTCACTTCACTCTTTAAATTTATATTTGTTAAACGATTACAACAACTCGTCGGTTAGGGGATGGTCATTCTTCCACAGCTTGTGCAACGATATGGATCGGTTCCTACTAATCTGGCTGTTGTTGAAACAAACAACCACTCTAAATAGAATTAGAGTGGTTTGTAATTAATGAAATCAGTTTCTAGAAACTGTCAGAGGAAGACTATAAATATGAAGCCTGTAAAGATAGATATTGAGCTAGGGGCTTTTAAGCCCTCTCCTGGGCTGGTTGTAATCTTTGTTTGCTGAGCAATAAGATATGGTTATCATTGTCTTGTGGATGTTTTTCTTTTATGGGGTTTTATCAAGTAAATCTCTTCCCATGTAATTGCTGTGTTTTTTTTGTTTATGTTATAGATTTCTATGTAAGCTTTTCCTGTCCAACAATATTAAAATCAAATTATCAAAAATAATTCAAATCTTTTTCATAATAATATTTTATTTTAACCATTAAATCACAATTTAATAAATAATTAAATCAATTTAAATTCATATTTAGATGGTTTTCAGGAGAATGGAGGTGGGTGTAAGGACAAGAGGAAGCTAGTAAAATAAGAAAAAAGTTAGAAAGGTTAGCAAAGGGTTAAGGTCATATTTTGCTACTGCTTCAGTGTGATATAATTATCTGTGGTTAATAAAATGACAAATTTCTTCAGAGATCAGTCTTAACACAGGATTAAATCAATGTGTTCTTATCTAAGATCTATGAAATAAGTGAACTGTGAATTCAAGGAACAAATAAAATTGTGACAGGTTATTTAAAGTTTCTTATTACATGGAAGGGTATCTTTTATAAATTGGCATCTCCTTAAAGTGTCCACTAATAATGACATCAAAAATTCCAAAAACTGCAGTTCCCCAGCCCAGTAGAAAAATAATCACACCAAAATGAGCATCTTACAATAGCCAAAAGATAAAAATTAAAAAATTGTTTGAATTTGAACAAATTAATACAATCCCTGCCCTGAGACAAACAATGTGGCAACATGCATCAGCAACACATTCTCTTCATTTGTTGGTAACTTGGTAATATACACCTCAATAAATAGCCCAATTTAGAAGGCTGTATCGATGTTTCAAATAAATCTTTACACCATTGCTATTTTAAACAGGCAGGGATATCCAGACCAGGCAGGGAAACAAAAGCAATAGATAAAGGAGCTACTGGAATAGGTAGCCCAGCATCAACCATGACAGGATCTAACGAAGGAATATTTCCATCTTCAGTTAACTCCAAAATTGCACCATTTAAAAGCACTGTTTGACTATGGAGGTCGCCATCTTTTGGTGTTAAGTGGTATTCCATTCTATAATCTTTCACCTCTGATGTTTTGCTTCCAGCCCAAGCTAAGAATTTCTTGATCTTGTGCATAAAAGACTCTTTTGCATTCAGGCTTCTCTTGTACATGGTAGAATTTGGATAAGAAGAAACAAGAATATCAACATTTGTGTCATTGCTTAGGTTGATCAAGAGTAAAGTTATTCCAGTCTGCAGAAAGAAATAAACAAGAGTGAGATACTGATCCACACAAACAGTCGATCTAAAGTGCACACATCATATTAGTTCTGAGAAATGCAATCAGGAATGCAGAAAATTGAGGGATGTAATAAGTGCAGATGTAAATCTATGTTGCTGCTCTTACTGTTGCATTTTCTTCCTTTCCAAGATCAAAGGGAATTGAACAGATGTTTGATAAATATGCTAACATTACATTTTAACGACTACCCATTGTTCTCGATACAATGTTAATCCCACTTACATTAAAATTTCCGAGTTTCATAAAACTTTCAAAAGTGCAGGAATAAGCAACAAAAAAATGTTCACCTGTCCACACATTAATTGTGATAAAGAAAGAATGAAATGAGTATTGCATGATACTTACATCATTCTTTGCACAATGAGCATATGTGCGCACATAGGGTGGCCCTGTAATATTGACGGAAAGCACACCTCTTCCCATCAACCGATGCCAAAGCAGTGCACTGAATCATAAACCAGAAAAACAAGCATGAAGACTTCGCTCTGTTTCTGGATAAACGATAATCTTTTACTCCCTCAATAACAGAGATAGTTCTTTCAAATTCTAAACTGAATTCTTTGGAGTTTCTTGACATTAACTAAAGCAGCCCCACAATCTGAAAAAGTCTAGTAGTTCATGTACTGCTCACCTATAATAATCAGGATTGGGTGCAAAAGTAGTTGTGTTAAGAAGGCCATAGTTACCACCAACCAAGCTTTGTCTACAATAAACTTTAGTATCGAATGTAGACGACATTCCAAGCTGATCTAAATACCTGCACAAAGCATAGGAAGAAACTCATTAAGATGCAGAAAGTTCCCATATGAGTTTTTATCATTTTCCCAAAGAAGAGAAAAGGAAAAAGAAAGGTAAGTGCATCAAGCAGACAAATTGAATAAGAAAAATGCTTTCAGGGATGAAATGAGACTCGAGAGAGAAAACAGTAGAGGATTGGGATTGGAGTTTTGAACATTATGTGTCTGTACAAATGTGCCATTGAGTAATTTCTTTGCCAAACAATTGATTTACTAAATACAACATAGACAAGAATTCTCTGAAATATATAGCTGTGAATATTTCCAAGGTGGAACAAGAAAAATGCAATAAGTCTCACCAAAAACTATTCACAAAAGCATCTGAAACACGATGCTTTCCACTGTTATAAGCTCCACCTGCTTCTCCGACCCAAGAGCTTGACCAAGGGCCGTATTTCTGCAAAATAGCTTGCATTTGTCTGAACTTTGTAGCTTCTCGACTCAAGTATCCCGGACTAAGTATCTTCTGTGTCAAATGCTTATCCACACCTGGTCAACAGATAAACATAATTACCTCCTATCCAAACTCGTGAATACAAACTGAAGTGCATATGATGGATTTTAATCTTATCTACCTGCTCCAAGATTGTATATATGTCGTGTAACAGCATTCAGAACATTTGGCCCTGTCTGTTGAAGAATCTCTTGAAACCAGGTCGGATCAAAGAATCCATCTGGTGCCACTGTTAATGGTTTCTCACGAGAATGCTTGTATATGTCTTTCAAAACCTTATTAAGCTCAATTACATCAGCAGCATACTGTGTAGCACTAACTCTGGCGCCAATGCCACTTCCACTCAACTCATTTCCTGTGCGCAAAATGAAAATATTGGTTGTCACGGTGCTGTACAAATGAACAAGATCAATACACCCCACGTGCTGAAAGATCTAAAGAAAGAAGGTCCAGTTAAATTAGATTACCAAACTCCCATGCATATATCTTATAACCATGGTCGACTGTGTACTGAATAAGGCTGCGAGCATTGCTTGAATTCCATGGACCTCCCCAAAGACCATCCGTAGACATCTGATACCGACCATACAATGCATTTAGGCCAAATGCCACCATAGACCTGTATCACAATAATAGAAGGTTAGATCGTTTGATGATAGGGGAAACACTTTGGGCTACCTATATAATTTGATGGTCAATTTAATTGATAGATTGTGAGAAGTAATGCTCTCAATTACCCTGTTTTTGCGATAAACTTGTTGAGCTTATCCCATCTGTCCATGGTAAGACAACCCTTTGAGAACCCAAACATCTTAGAAACATCCCTAACAAAAGGATGGCAGGGTTGTGACAGAGGCCCAACGTCATATATCAGTTTGTCTTGCAAAGTTCCACCCAACCTGATTTTCAGTGGTGAGAACGCTGCATGCCACCATAATTACCATTGTATCAGACTTCTTTCTCGACAATGTTATACATCTTGCACTCTATCTTATTGAAGCCAAAAAGTTCGAAATACAGAAAAACACTTTGTCTCGATGTCATTTATATACATGTCTCAGGGCTGATACATAAATGCATCAATTTTCAGGATGCAAAATTTGTCAACATGTACTATACTTCACTGAATCTATGAGGCAAAATGTCAGTTGGGCTGTAGTCTAGTGGTAAGTGGGGGTGCTTAACCCGACGATGACCAGGTTCAAATCCCAGTGGGCATGCCCCACCTGCTAATGGATTGAGAAAAAAGTAGAGAAGATATCGTGTTTATGCAGGTGTTCCCATTGTATACTAAACGGAGTTTCATAGTCCCTCCCTCTAAACAAAGGGCACTTGACTAGCAAAACACTTTAAGAGGCAAAAGGGTTCACAGAAACAAATGCAGTCTCAATGCCATTTCTATGCATGCCCCAGACTGATGCGATTATGCATCAAATTTCAGGATGCGCAATTCGTTCACAGGTATTCGCTTGAAACTAAAAGGCAAACAGGTTCACGGTAACAAATGCAATCCCGATGCTATTTCTATACATGTCCCAGACTGATGCAGAAATGCATCAATTTTCATGATGCACAATTTATTAACATGTATTCGATTGAAACTATGATGCAAAAGGGTTCACAGCAATAAATGCAACCTCAACGCCATTTCTATACATGTCCCATACGACGCAGAAATGTATCAATTCTCAGGATGCACAATTTATTAACATGAATTTGATTAACACTACTAGCAAAAAGGGTTCACATAAATTAATGCAATTTCAAAAAGGTTCACAGATGTTTAATACTTAAATGGCTGAGAATGCAAAGATCTGTAAACTGTATACCTTTTACGGCTTTTGCAAAAGTTGGGTTTTCGAGATCCTGCAACAACAAACAACGAGAACACAGAAATGACCATAATATACGAATTCACTAAAAACCAGAGGTTCATCAGAACTTTAATGGATCTATATATGTGATTCGTTCGATCGAAAAATTGGCAGTGTGAAAAAGTGGGCACGAGGAAGTGTTGTGCAACAGTTTGTTTTTTAAGAATTCAATGGCAATGTAAATGCTTACCATATTCAGAAGGGAGGCATCAACCCAACTGCATCTGCCATAGTCACATTTTTCAGGAGGCCACCAATCTAAAGTAGCACATATGAAACTCTCATCTGTCTCAGCAATCTTGGCACTTGCATTCACAACAAGAGTCACAAACTGCCCATTACAGGCCTTTAAACAGCAGAATACCACAATCGCTGCCAAGATACAGAAACCCAATTCATGAAAAGGCCTCATTTTTAACTAGGCAAATCTCACACAGAGTTCATGCATTTGCGGGTTTCAAGACTCAAAGTTGCCGAACAGGATAGGGAGCTTTTCAATTCCAGCTGTTTAGATGCATAGACACCATTCATTCAACCTGATGAGATCTGGTTCAGAACTTCGGCATCCCATCTTACTTCACTTTTCCAGTGCGATAAAAAATTCTTGCGCCTCACGGCATAAGCTCTCCAATCCGCCTCAAATTTAGTATCCAGGGCCACATGCATGGGTTGGCCTTGATTGTCACGGCTTCAAACTTAAATTAAAACCTATAAGCTGAGCCCAGAGGGCAACTTCTTTTTCATGGCCTTTCCAATGACATTCCAACGCATTACCTACAACGTCTTATCAATCTACCTGCTTTTTGAACCACTGTGAACCAATGGCTGTAACTTTACTGTAAAGCAAAAATGACAGGCCGAAGGATTTCAAACTGACTGTGTCCCACGAGGCAAACAAAGGTATAGAAAATGACTCGACAAGGAATCTTACGTCCACCAAAGTAAATAAAGTATTGGTTGTCTTATAACTCCTTTTGATTGCAGGGTACGGAATTCAATATAATATCAAATTTTAAGTGGTATATATTCCACGATGAATGCACTTCTTTTTATTTATTTAGAGTCAGGAGATTACTGTTATAAATTTGTGTTATTGCTATAAATATATGTTAATTTATTATACATTAAAATAATGATGGTAGTGGTGGTTGTTAGAAATCAAATTTGGTTTATTAGAGCTTAAAAGGTAAGGAAGTAAGGAAATACTTATTTTTCCATAGCGCTTTTCAGCAAAATATAAAAGTATGTACATAATAATGCACTTTTCATACAAAAATCATATAACTTGTTTCGACAATAGAAAAATACAANGTTTATTAGAGCTTAAAAGGTAAGGAAGTAAGGAAATACTTATTTTTCCATAGCGCTTTTCAGCAAAATATAAAAGTATGTACATAATAATGCACTTTTCATACAAAAATCATATAACTTGTTTCGACAATAGAAAAATACAACATCTACCTATTTCCTATTTATCTTTCTAAGATGTAGTTGAAAAGCTCCGAAAACATTTTTGAAGAGGGCAGATTGATACATAAATCTGGCACATTGCATCCAATAGTAAAAAGAGACCAAAAGAAGAAGTGTCGAAATCAGATAGACAAAAACAACTAAAAACACTCAAAAGAGACATGATTAGAAGAGTTGTATGAATAGGGTAGGGCCATCATTTCCATCTTCCCTTCGATTGTAAGCAATTCTTCCCGGCTATTTTCCAAGAACCAACTTTGATAATCTGTCAGCATCTTTGTTCTCCTCTCGATAGATGTGGGCGAAAGTGATTTTTCTTAAAGGAGTAATGGATTCTATGATTCTTTCCTTCCAGCTTTCTAGAGTTTTGCCTGAATGGCTCCTCTCTTATTTAGCCAATCAATAACAATCCTTGAATCCCCTAGCATAAGCAAGTCTGGAATGGATAATCTAGAGGCCAGGATTAGAGACATCCAAGCCCCCAATAGTTCTGCTTTGGTGTTTGATCCTTTGTCGCAATTGAAAGTCTAGGAGTAAGAGGTGGAGTTGTTGATAACTATTTTTCCCCTAGCCCCACACTTTTCTTCCTTATGCTGAGCCGCCCCATCAAACCACGCTACAACTATATCGACCGGCACTACCATCTTTTGAGGACGTGAAAAGGTTGTTTTAACCCTGCTGCCATGAAAATTAAGAGTTGCGATGGTTTTGTAAACTACCTTATGTGTCAACAGGATTCCTGCTTCAAATAAGGTAAAGTTCCTTTCAATCCATATGTGCCAATTTAAAAAAGTCAGTAAAGATGCAGCCGACAGATTTGTTGCAATCCAATTTGTATAGCATTCATGAATGGTGTTACCGTGCCAGTTGCAAACCAGGGACAGATCCTTAAGAACCATGTTCCATACATCAATAGCAAAAGTGCAATGGATAAATAGATGCTTAACCGACTCTTTATTTTGTTTGCATAAGGGGCATATGCCTGGACCCATCCATCCCCGTTTCTGAAGATTTCTCCACGTGAGAATCTTATTTTCAGTAACTAGCTAGGTATGGAGCTTTATTTTTAAAGTACAATTCCACTTCCATAAATTTCTTCTCCACCCGAACACCCTTGGCAACCAAAAATTTTCTGCAATTACAATGTAAACATTGTTTACCGAAAGAATGTTTGAGCAATCTCCTCCCGTCCAGAGTAAAGAGTCAAGGTGATTCTAAAGGAGGATTCCGAAGCTTTTTAGAATGTCCCTGTAAGCTTCCCATTCCGTGGCCAAATCTCCCTCGAGCTCCAAATCAAAACTAGATAACCAGTTTGCTCCTAAAGTTCCTTGAATATGTGGGGAGCTTGC
>SNQJ01S0006274.1:68374-88311 GCA_010110895.2 Picea sitchensis | reverse complement strand
TGTAGCTATTAGATAAAACAAGGTCCTCATCTAGCCATAAAGGATTATGGTTGGAGTCATTACTTAAAAGAGTAGCTTGTTTAGTTGTAGTCCTAGCATTAAAGTCTCCTAGCAGGAGGATATTACCTTCATTTTTCAAACTACAAATATCTTGTTCTAAATTATTATAGGGACAATTGTTATCTATATTGTTTTTCTTATAAAAAGTAGAATTAATAGGTGCAAAATAACAAATTAATATATACATCTTCTTAGCATCGGTGTCTGAAATTTCTATCCAAATGTACTGATTGAGAGGGTCAATCTTATGAAGTTGAATGTGAGGAGAAATGCTCTTTCTAATATAACAAGCTATGTCTCCTATCCCTCTACGGTGGGATTTTTTGTTCCATGCCGACCACAAGACAAATCCTTCTATGTTAGGGACCTTAGAGTCCTCATGCTCCCAAGTTTCAACTAGACAAATAATATCAATATCATTTGGGATCCAACTTATCATAGGACCTTTGCGCCATGAAAAGCCACGTCAGTTCCAAAAAAGGATCTTAAGTGTTCCAAATTCCTATTTGTTATTATCCTTCTGGTCTCTATCCCTAACAATAGCTTTTTGATTTCTAATTATTACCCATTTTCCTTCTTTCCTGGCTTCTTTTACCTTTTGAACTTCCTTCCTTAATTCAACTTGGTCTTCAGGAATGAGGTCTTCATTTATAAATATTCCTGACCCTTTTAAGCTCAGAGATTTACTAAGTGTGCTATATTTATGGTCATTACAAATTACTTTGACATGGATCAACCTATCTTTGTGATCAATTATTTTTCCTAGCCTCTTTGATTCTATGAGGTAAATTGTATCAATTTGTGATTTATTATTTAATTCTTCTTTTACTATTACTAGCGTATCCTCCCTTTGTTGTTCTTTTATACCAAAAATTATGAGGTTCAAGGCTCTTTTGTTACGATCATGGTCCAATTCGATTAGCTTATTCATTTCCTCTTTGATGGGTTTGATATCCAATTTGTTTTCTATATTACTGAGGGTCAAATTGTTGATTAGTTTTTCTTCTAGCTCTTTAATTCTATCTCTCAAGTTGTGATTTTCTTCAACCCCTCCTTCCTGGGTTGATTGTTTATGCTTTTTCAATTCTTGAATCTTATCCTTCATTGTCTGCAATTCACTATGAACCCTAAGAATCTATCCTCTATTTGAGTTTGAATGGTACCTTTAATTTTTTTTATCAATCATTGCCTCTAGCACTATTTGGAGTTTTAAGTCTCTGTTTTCACTCATTTTTTCTAATCTTTCTAACTCTATTTGGATTTTGGCATCTCTCCCTTCTCTTCTTTTTTCTATTGATTCCATATAATCGTAAATGATCTCTAGGGTGATTTTGGGGGGCCTCCCCCTGTTAGGCTGAGTTTTTGGAATAGGTGGTGGAGTGCTCATATTGAAAAGAAGAGAAAAAAAAATGTAACAATTATTATTTTGGATTGACTTTATCTCTCAAATCAACTTTTACTTATGAAACTTAAAATAATAAATAAATAAAATATATTTAAATCTCTTTACGTTAATAGAAACTACAAAGATTATTCTGTGTAAAAAAGGTAAAAACCAAAGAGAAATATTATTCCACTTCAAAACGGTAGATATATAATGTTAGAAATAAAATATCTCCTTCAAAACAACAGAGAAGTATTATTCTCGTTCAAAACCACAAAGATATAATTTCAAAACCGCAGAAAAGTATTATTCTCGTTCGAAACAAGAGAGAAATATTATTCCTATTCAAAACCACAAAAAAATATTATTCCATTTTTATTAATTGCAATATATTATTTATGATTAAATTAATTTTTAAATAAAAAATTCTTTAATACTTCTTCTCTTTTTCTTTGATATAAATTTTTAATATTCATATTTAAAATTCCTTTAAATACTTATCCTCTTTACAATCCTACATAAAATTGCATTTAGTTGAATCCAAATCTTTACCATAATAATATTTTATTTTAATCATCAAATCACAATTTGACAATAATGCTATTCTACCCCAATAATTAAACCACAATCTAACGAACAACCCCATAAAATTGCAATAATATTTTAAATTATAACTAAGATACTTTTATTAAAAAAATGAATGATAATTGATTTTAAAAATGGCATGGTACAAACTTTAACTTTACTTGTAAGGACACTCTTATACTTGATATCCTTCAAGTACACTCTATCTCATTCAAAATTATTGGGATGATGTCTTCCAAAGTGTGCACGGCATTGAGATTGACATACAAATCCTAAATTTTGTTTTCCTAACCTTAAATTTAAATTTTGAAACAAGGTGCAATTTTCATATTTTTATAAGATTTTTGTGTTGTGGATATTAATATTGTATTTTTATTATTTTTTAATTTGTTTTTTTAAATATTTATTTAAAAAAAATAGTGGAAACTTTTTTTCTTTCAAATATTAATAAAAAAAATTAGTTAATAATAAATAATATATTTTATTATCAAAAAAAATTGAAGGGTTAGTTCAAACGGTCTTGAGCCAAAAATGAGATGGATTTTCTTGGAAAAAAAATATATTATGGAAAAAATTGATTATCTATTTATATTTACAATAAATTAATTTAAAAATCTTTGAGAATGTTCTAACAAAAAGGAAAAGTCTAAACAATTTTAAAGTTAACTTGGCCCATGGCCACCATATCCTATGCTAGAATAATAGTTTGTAAAAAACTTACAAACTAGGACCTTAGATAGAGAGATGTGACCTAGAAAAACTATGTGCTAATCTTCATCATTTGCAAAGGAAATGGCCCAGTGTTGACAATTAGCTCCAACCTAGTTATCTTCAATATCTTCCTCATCTTGTAGCTCCTCGTAGTCTTCCAACTCATGTTCAAATCCATGGATGGTGTTTAGAAGGCAATAATATATATCGTTAAGTTGGTGCAGTGCTTCTAGGATGGTGTTCAAGAGACAGTTGTATTTCTCTGAGAGAAAATCCATATGGCAAGGTATCATCTCATTTGTGTGCTAGTATAGGTCGAGAGTGAGAGAGTATTTGTTAGTTCAACTCCTTAAGAATCTTGTGTTTGGGATGATAGTCTCTAATTCCTTGTCAATTTGCATATTACTAGTGGTAGTCGTTCTGGCCTATCCTTATCTTCTAAATTTTCCAAGTTTTGGATTGTGGTGGCCTTGTCCTTACAAATGAACCCTTGGGATATGGGAAGAGCTTTCAAATTTTAGCTGCTAGAGCGAGCCCTTTTGGGAGTATCATCCCCACAAACCTTGTATGTAAGAGGTATGCCTCGTTTATGTCTACGCAAGTCTAGCCCTACCACTTCCTCTCTTTCTTCCTTTTTTTTTTGCTTCATAGACCATGACATGTTCCCTATAAGTCGTTTTTTGCAGCAAACCCTTAACTCCTTCAACTTTAAAGTCCACAATGCTCTTTAAATTTGCTTTGTCCTTGAGTGCTTATTGCAAAGAAGAAACACAATCAAAAGGTCAACCTAAACCATTTGATTCATCATAGATACGATTATAAAACTAAGATTGACTCCATGAGAGAGAATCATAATCTTCCATAACCCCTCCTCTTCTAAAGTCATACCCTCTTCATCATTTCTTATTAAACTTTTATTTGAAGACAAATCCAAAATAGTGTGGTCCAATCTCTCCCTTTCTATCCCTCTACTCTCACATGAATATTAAACATGCTCACTTCATAGAACTATCAAATAATAACATCACTACCTACTATATTGATTACAATGTTATTACTTTTCCCTATCAATTCATACAATAAATAACAAATATTAAATTAAATTATAAAAATTAATAATATAATTAAAAAATATTAATAAAAATGTAATCCATTAATTAAGCAGAATGATAATATTCTCCACCTAAATTTTATATATATAACAAAACTATCCTAATCATTAAATTTTAATTTTAATTAAATATGACATTTTCTATCACGCATTATTCCACCTCTTTAGGTACTTGACACTTGAATATAAATAAATATTTATAAGAGTTTCCATGACAAGATTCAAAGTCACGTGGGGAGATTAAAACGTTTGAAAACGAAAACAATTCGACAAACTTGTTGATGTATGAACAACAATTGAACTTTGCTTATTATACAATTTAGTTTTGTGAAGAAAAATAAGGTTAATAAGTGTATTTGTCATGTTGTTTTTTGCGTCAAATTTGTTATTATAGTATAATCATATTAGATTTTGTGTTTTGGTTTATTGGTGTTTATGGGGACTTTGGTCCTCAGATATCTATGAGTGATTGAGTTAATCATGATTTTGATTAGAGATGATGTCATTTGTAGTTGACTAGTTTAATCAAACACGATTATGTTTATTGAGTAATATCTAAAAAAAAATGTATGGACCATTTTCATAACATACTTGGTCATACATACAAATCAAGCATCCATAAACTTTGGTATATTGATGGTTAATAACATAAGCTTTGATCACTTTGTAATTTTCCTTAACTTCTTTCCAGACATATGCTTTTACATGAATATCACATGGACTTAATGAAACACATGCACGACAACTTATGTAGAATGTA
This sequence comes from Picea sitchensis, assembly GCA_010110895.2. Classification (NCBI taxonomy): domain Eukaryota; kingdom Viridiplantae; phylum Streptophyta; class Pinopsida; order Pinales; family Pinaceae; genus Picea; species Picea sitchensis. The sequence goes on along the minus strand of SNQJ01S0006274.1, from coordinate 83,700 downwards.
CCTTTTGTATGATAAACCCTTAAATAAATTTCATGACTTGTGTGGGTGTTGCAAATTGTAAGGCCCCAACCTTGAATGGCTTAAGCACCTCCACCACATGATCACCTAGATGGCCATTGACTAGCACAGATGGACACAATGGAAGGTTGATGGCTAGAAGAGTCAGTTTTGGGTGCCCTTACATGCTGGTAAGCCAAACCACATATATGTTGGGTACCCTTGCTCATATTAGGTGCACTGTAGAACTTGGCAATTTGCATTCATGGATAATTTGAAGGATGGAAATTTATATTAAAATGTAGAAACTTGGGCTAATCTTACTAGTCCTTAATATGCAAGATGTAAAATGTTTGGCGATAATTTTGTAAAAAATTTCAAATTTCTAAGGATTTTATATAGTTTCTATAAAATTTTGGCGATTTTTAAGGTAAAATAATTTTATTCTATGGAATTTGGGCGAATTGTTTTTAAAAAAATGGAAATTAGCAAATATGTTTTTGGGAAAACCATGGAAAATTAGCCCATTTGCGAAATTTAGCCCCTAAAATCATCTATGTTTGCATTAGTTGGACACACTAAGAGAAGCTTGGAAGGGAACTTGGTGAGGGAAGGCAAAGAAGGTTCTCATGAATGACCTTGTTCACAAGCATGCACCAAGCATGATAGACAAAGTGGCTAAGAATAACTCATTGACTTATAAATGACTTGGGCACACTCAGATGGACACACTTGGTTGGGCACATGTTAGCTAGGTGTACTTAGTTGGGCACACTTGGATGGACGCATGTTGGCTAGTTGCACTTAAACACAAGTCACATGGACGGATGTTAGTTGGGAACACTTGGTTGGTGCACCGTCTGGGCGCACTAGGTGCACTTGGATGCACTTCTTGGGAACACCTTGCCCAGTGCACTTCGAGACACGCTTGAACATGGGCACACCTTTGGATGATTAAAGATATGTGGCACTTGCAACATGGCACCATTGGATGCAAACATCGGTGGACAAGTCATATAGGCACATTTGAGTTGGACAAGTGGGCACTTGGTTACACCTTAGAATTGAAGGGGCTTGCAAGTGAAATGTGAGTCTCATATAAAAAGGATGACACCCCAAAGGTGCTAAGGCATCATCAAACAAGCATTGATCATTCACACAAGTGAAAAAGAGCTATGTGATAGTGTTAAGTTTTGGGGTTGGCACAGTGGGGTGAATTGCACTAACTTAGTGAAAAGAAGAAAAAGACAAGACCCACAAGAGATAGACTTGGGTTTGCTTCATGGGTTGGATTGACTATTTGTGTAGGCAGTTGTGCCTTTTGTAATTGTAGTCTATAAATGAGCCACAAGGAGTTGATCACACTCCTCTATTGTACATTGTAACATTCTTCATCTAAATAAAGATCAGGAACCTACCCTAGGTGCCACCTATACATTTGTGTTCTGAATTTTTTATGCATTGGATGTTATTGTTCCTTGTGTTGCTTTGTGTTGGTTAATTATTGAATAATTGGGTATGTGTTAAAGTATTGATAGGATGTTTTTAAAGGCCACAGTTGGGCACGTGCCTACTGTTGAATGAACATGGTTGAGTATGAATTAGTTGCACTTGACATATTGTAGCTTAAAACAAAGTTATGGAAAAACCTTAAGTGAAAAGGCATAGTCTAGTTGTAGGAGGTGTGGACTAGCCAATCCCTTGCAGTTGAGGCAAGGTCATGATACACAACCTCAGGTGTTGAGATAGACTTGGAGGAAACTCAAATTTACAAATAAAAATTTGAGCATACTATAGGTGTTGATGTTTTGGTAGTTGTGGGAGTTATTTTCCTCCTAGACAACCTTTCTTATAAGAGAAGAAGATTCCAGAAGTCAAAGTAAGACCATTGAATAGTGGAAGAACACCCTGGAAAAGAAGTCGGCCCATAGGAAAATAATAAAGTGAAATTAGAACCTCTAGAAAGAGAAGTCAGCCCACAAGAAAAAGATAAAGGGAAAAGATAATTTCCTAGAGAAGAAGTCGGCCCAACTAAAGTGACTTGAAGGATATAAATAAAGAGATGTCTTGCTCATTTGGAGACACACACTCACTCATCTCTCACTCAAGAAGAATATGCTCATATGAGGGAAGGGAGGAAGACGCAACACTGGAACTCTTGGAGATTCTTGGTTAGTATTGGTGGTGATTTTCTCTTGTGCGCTCTCCTTGAGAAGATGTGTGCTATCTTTGTATGGTGGTGTTGTTGCAGCTATTTGGTATGCTAGCTCTATCTGGTGCGCTAACCTTGTGTTAGGGTTTCTTCATTATCTGTTTCTCTTGAGAGCTCGTTCATGGTTGGATTATATTATTGATGGTATCTATCTAAGAAATGTTGGTTGGGTTTTTCCCTGGATTTGGGGTTTTCCCAGGATAAACTCTTGTGTCTTCTAATGCTTTCTTGTGCTGCTCATATTTTCAGTACTTGATATAATTGTTGATGTAAAATAATACCTAAGAACACCGATAAATCTATTGCTCTGGAAAATTAAGAAAATCTAACATGGTATCAGAGCATGTTACCTTCAAGACAGTCTAACAGCTGGAAGATTTACATCTGCACAATTCTTTTTTCAAGCTTGTTGAGCACTTGTTCCAAGTTGTTGGAACTGATTCCACTTTAGAGAAATTCTCCCAACCCTAGCGCACCCCCTACAACACTCATATTGCAGTTTGGTGAAGTTTGAAATTTTGCAAATTTTCATATCTAGGGTTTCTACCAATGAAAATGATTACCAATATGAGAGTTGAGGATACACTTGATGGAGCAGAAAATTTCAGATTTTGGAAGCATAGGGTACTCATTTTAGAAGAGAATGACTTGTTGGATCATGTCAAGCAGTTGCTTCCAGAACCAAAAGAAGAAGAAGCCAAAACAAAATTCAAGAAGAATGAAGTCAAGGCCAAGAGGATCTTGACAGACTCAATTAAGGACCATTTGATACCTAATGTATCATAATTGAAGACATCAAAGGAAATGTTTGATGCCCTAACTGGATTATATGAAAGAAATAATACTATCCAGAAGCTAACCCTAAGGCATCAACTTAGAAACATAATGATGAACAAGCCAAAAAATGTCTCCAACTACTTCATGAGAATTCCGCAGATCAAGGACTAGTTAGTAGCCATTGGAGACTTTGTGGATGATGCAGAGCTTGTAACTACTACACTTAATGGATTTCCCTCTTCTTGGGACCCATTTGTTCAAGGAATTTGCGCTAGAAGTAAATTTCCCAAGTTTGATAAGTTGTGGATAGACCGTACCAAATAAGAATCTAGGTTGATATCAAAATCTCATAAGTCAAATGATGAAGAAAACCAAGCTCTTGCCGCTCATGTAAAGAAACAGAAGGAAAGGAGAGATGCCAGTTCGAAGAAAACCAAAAGGCCATGTTATAAGAAGGATATGTCAAAAATCATATGCTATAGTTGCAAGAAGCTGGGACATTATGCATTTCAATGTCCTCGCAAAAATGAAGTAAGAAAGCATCATGCACATGCAACAAACATGGAAGAATCCACGTCTTAGAAAAAGACAAAGGGATCAAAGGATGAAGAATATGTATTTGTTTCAGCCCTCATAGGTACTATCACTCAAGGAAGTGATATTTGGATTGTGCATAGTGGTGCTTCCAAGCACATGACTGGGTTCAGAAGTTCCCTTACGAAATTGACAGAGAAGAGTCCATGCCTTCAACTGGAGCTTGGGGACGATTCCATACACGTAGTCAAAGGGGTAGGAGAATCCTCCTACCAACTTGATTACGGTTATGTATCTCAATTAAATATGTATTGTTTGGACAAGGCTTGAAGAATAATCTTCTTTCTATTTTTGGTTTAGAAGATAAAGGTTTCATGGTAGCTTTTGTGGATGGACAAGTCCTTCTATGGCCCAAGAGTTAAAGCATAGAATCTGCTACCATGATTCATGTCCGAGAGGGAGGATTGTATAAATTGAAGGGACACCAAGAACAAGCCCTTGTACACAAAAATGTTATCTCTAGTGTGCAATGGCACCAAATACTTTCTCACCTGAATTACAGAGCATTACCAGTCTTGAGAAAGATGGTTACATGTCTACCAGATATGCAGGTAGAACATGATGGAGTATGCAAATGATGTGCACTTGGTAAGAATTCAAAGGGAAGTTTCTCAAGCAGTGACAACAGATCTAAAGGGATCTTGGACATCATACATTCATATGTATGTGACGGTGCCATCCCTAGGTAACTTTGTATACTATGTTATTTTCGTAGATGATTACTCATGTAAGACATGGATCTATTTCTTGAAAGTGAAAGATGAAGTTTTCAGTAAGTTTCAAGAATTTAAATATTTAGTTGAAAATCTATTTGGAAGAAAGATTAAGATCTTGAGATCAAATAATGGAGGTGAATACACCTCAAACGATTTTCAATAATTTTGCAGAGAAGCATGGATTAAGAGGGAGTTAACAACTCCATATAACCCCCAACAAAATGGGGTTTCAAAGAGAAAGAATAGATCCATCATAGAAGAAGCTAAAGCGATGATTTGTGACCAGAACTTACCCATACATTTGTGGGTATAAGAATCCAATACAACCGTGTATGTCCATAATAGAAGTCCTTATAAGATATTGGGGAACAAGACACCATAAGAAGTATTCATTGGAAAGAAACCAGAATTCATTCACTTGAGGATATTTGGTTGTCCAATGTATATACATGTTCCCAAAGAGAAGAGAACGAAGTTGGAGCCTTAAGGAAAAAAGGAAACCTTTGTTGGATACAATGATACTTCAAAGGATTACAAAATATACATTCCTGGATAGAAACAAATTGAGATCAGCTAGGATGTGAAATTTTATTAATATGAAGCCTTCAGAAGAACTAGAGAGTCTCACATGGATGATGACCGAGAGGAGTAGGAGGCTCCAAGGGATGCAATAATGGTCGACTCTACTCCAGAGGAAAAAATCCTAGTAGATTAGAATGAGACAGTAGAGCCAGAGAGACCTATAGATCTCCCCAAAGTAGCTATAGTTTCAAGGAAGAGATCGGCTTGGCTCCGGAACACTTTGTAGGAAGTTGAAGGACATGCAACTCCCAAGGGATCCTTTAGAGAGAGAAAGAGACCACACAAGTTTTCCAACTATATGGCATTGATGAGTAAAATCATTGATTCATAACCTTCCACTTTTGAAGAAGATGCTAAGCAACAAGTATGGAAGGATGCCATGGTGGAAGAGTACCAGTCCATCATGAAGAATGATGTGTGGGAAGTGGTTCTGAGACCAAAAGGGAAAGCAATAGTGACTTCCAAGTGGATCTACAAGATCAAGCATGTTGCAGATGGAAGCATAGAGAAGTACAAAGTGAGATTTGTGGCTAGAGGGCTCTCCCAGAAAGAGTGAGAAGATCATGATGATACATTTTCTCCAATAGCAAAGTACACTTCTATCAAATCAATTATTTATATTGCTTCCGTGATGGGATGGAAATTAAACCAGATGGATGTCAAGACTGGTTTCTTGAATGGTGTAATTGAATAAGAAGTGTACATAGAGCATCCATAGGGTTTTGTAATCTATGGGAAGGAGTCCCATGTTTTCAAGTTGAAGAAGGATTTGTACGGAATTAAGCAGGCACTCAGGGCATGGTATGCTAGAATAAACAATTATTTGTTAAGCTTGGGGTTTACCAAGAGTGATGCAGATCCCAAACTTTACTACAAGTTTGAAGATGGTTTCCCATTGATTCTAGTCCTATATGTGGATGACTTGTTTCTTAGCAGGGATGAGAATCTCATAGTTGGGTGCAAGAGAGAGCTCACTTTAGAGTTTGAAATGAAGGATCTGGGTCTGATACAGTATTTATTGGGATTGGAGGTGTGGTAGAGACTAGATGAGATTTTCCTTAGCCAAGGAAAATATACAGTTGATATCCTGCAAATATTCGGGATGATGGGCTTCAAGTCCATGGCCACATCTATGGTTATGAATCTAAAGCTCTTGAGTGATTCATCTTCAGATTTGGTGGATCCCACAATGTACAAACAATTGATTGGGTCCTTGATGCACCTCGTTAACCAAAAACCGGATATATGTTTTCTGGTGAACACTTTGAGTTAGTACATGGTTGAGCCTAGACATGTACATTGGATATAAGCAAAACATGTATTGAGGTACCTGCATGGTATAGTTGGATATGGACTTAGATATGTCTCTGATGGAGAAGTGAAGCTATAGGGTTGTACAAACTCTGACTGAGCAGGGGGTGTAGTGGGCCAGAAAAGAACATCAGGATGTTGCTTCATTTTGGGATTAGGTATGATCTCATGGTCGAGCCGAAAAAAAATTCAGTGGCACTTAGTACAACAGAGGCAGAGTATATTGCAGCCAGTGTTGCAAGTCTTGAAGTAGTGTGGATTCAGAAGTTGCTTGCCAGGTTATTTGATCTAGATTTAGATCCAACTTTGATACATTGTGATAATCAAAGTTGTGTAAATCTTTCATAGAATCTTGTCTTTCATGACACATTGAAGCATATGAAGGCAAAATACCATTACATCTGAGACATGGTGCAGAGAGGACTTGTGGAGATCTAGTACATATACATAGATGAGAAAACAACTAACATTCTCACCAAGCCTCTGTCTAGAGTGAAGTCTGAGTACTTTAGAGACAAGCTTGGCATGATGCAGAATGTCGACCCTCGTTGAGAGGGAAGTGTGATGTTTATCCTCCAACAGGCTTCCCCTTTGGCCAAGGGTTTCCCAGATCAATCATGTGAGGTGAATGAGGAAGTAATGTATAGCCTGGTACAAGTCTTTCCTACACCATGTGAGGTGGCTAGGTGTGAATGGGGCTATGATCGTAGTCTTTCCTATGCCATGTGAGGTGGAGAGGTGAAAATAAGAATATTGGGAGAGGAGAAACATCATATCTTGCTGCAAGTCTTGCTTACGCCATGTGAGGTGGCTAAGTGCGAATAATACTTGTAGCATGGTCTTGGACCATGTCATAGCCTTGCCTGAGCCATGTGAGGTGGCTAGGTGTGAATGGGGATACGATGGCAGTCTTGCCCATTCCATGTGAGATGGATGGGTGTGAATAAGACTACTAGGAAATGAGATACATCAAAACATAGTTGTGAGTACTATGACAATAGTTGTGTACTACTGGATAGCATGATAGTAGTTGTGTGCTACTAGTTGATTGCTACATAGTCGTGGAGACTACTGGATTGCATGGTAGTATATGTGTGCTATTAGTTGATTCCAACATAGTCGTAGAGACTATGTCAGAAGATTTGAGCTATTGATGGCATGGTGGTAGCTTGGGGCTACTAGTTGATTGTAGCGTAGTCATTGGACTACTAGAAGAAAGCATCATGGGAGAATACCTCCCTAGATAAGAGGAAGTGTTGATGTTATGGTAGTTGCGGGAGGTATTTTCCTCTTAGACAACCTTTCTTAGAAGAGAATAAGATTCCAAAAGTCAAAGGAAGACCATTGAACAGTGGAAGAACACCCCTGAAGAGAAGTTGTCCCACGGGAAAAGAATAAAGTGAAATTAGAACCTCCAGAAAGAGAAGTCGGATCACATGAAAAAGATAAAAGGAAAATAAAATTTTCTAGAGAAGAAGTCGGCCTAGCTAAAGTGACTTGAAGGCTATAAATAAAGATATGTCTTGCTCATTTGGAGACACACACTCACTCATCTCTCACTCAAGAAGAATGTGATCATCTGAGGGAAGGAAGGAAGACGCAACACTATAGCTCTTGGAGATTCTTGGTGGTGATTTTCTCTTGTGCGCTCTCCTTGAGAGGAGGTGCATTATCTCTATAAGGTGGTGTTGTTGCAACTATATGGTATGCTAGCTCTATCTGGTGCACTAGCCTTGTGTTAGGGTTTCTTCATTATCTGTTTCTCTTGAGAGTTGGTTCATGGTTGGGTTATATTATTGATGAAATCTATCTAAGAAAGGTTGGTTGGGTTTTTCCTCTGGTTTGGGGTTTTCCCAAGATAAACTCTTGTGTCTTCTTGTTCTTGCTTATGCTGCTCATATTTTCAGTACTTGATATAATTTTTAATGTAAAAGAAGATCTAAGAACACTGGTAAATATATTGCTCTAGAAAATTAAGAAAATATAACAATACGTTCATAACACAAATGATGTTGATTGTAATATAAATTAACCTTGACATGATATTTACAACATGTGATGGACATTATGTTGATTTTTACATAGCCTAGTTTGCATTTTTCAACATACCTTTTCCCAATGGATTTGTGGTAATAAACAAACAATTTATAAGTTTTATTTTGGATCATATTAAGAAAGTCCTTAATNTATTTACAACATGTGATGGACATTATGTTGATTTTTACATAGCCTAGTTTGCATTTTTCAACATACCTTTTCCCAATGGATTTGTGGTAATAAACAAACAATTTATAAGTTTTATTTTGGATCATATTAAGAAAGTCCTTAATATGGGGTTTTTGGTATGTGGATCTCATTTTCGTCTTTGGTTTGTTCCTTATGTCAATAGATATTGTTGGCCTAATATTTGGCTAAGTCTTGATTAATGTGATTGTGACTTGGTTTCTTGTGACTTCAACTTGCTCTTAGTGTGACTACAACAAGGAAAATGATGACCAGGACACTATGACCTAAAGTAGTTATTGTCAAATTTTCACATGCAACTAATTTCATATCTGAAAATTACTTCCAAGTGATCCAAACAATAAACCCTAGTTGTTATCACTTAACAATTTTACACTGAAATTATTGACAGAAAATTACAACAACGAAAACTACAAGATCATAGATAAATCATCCATGCACTTGAGACACAAAATTTTATGTTCTGTAAATTGTCAAGTCCATAAATTTCTGAAGGAAAAATCAACCCTCTCAACCAACCACAAATTCAGTCAAATTGAGGACAAAACCAATCCTCTAGACAAACACAAAAAATAAAAAAAATTAACCTTAGCAAAATTCTGGGACAAATTCAAATTTGCAAACTTGTTGCATACCACCTGTATAGACTACTTGTTGGCCCTTGTCCAAGTTTTGAGAGTTTCTTGGTCATGTTGACCTATTTTGAGACTTNAAAAATAAAAAAAATTAACCTTAGCAAAATTCTGGGACAAATTCAAATTTGCAAACTTGTTGCATACCACCTGTATAGACTACTTGTTGGCCCTTGTCCAAGTTTTGAGAGTTTCTTGGTCATGTTGACCTATTTTGAGACTTTGACACTCTGTCGCAGGAGGAGCGCAAGACGAAGTGGAGATCACAGGATCTCGACCCCCTTTTTGGGTTTTTGGGAATATGTAACGGGAAGGGGATGTCAGCCCATGGGTTTACCCATGTTTAGGCCTATTTTGTATGTATATATATATTTCTAGGCCATATAGAGAAGTAGTGGATGATATATCTATGTGATGTAGGCTAAGTGCCAAGAATTGGATCTGTGTGATCAAGGCTTTGTGCATTATATGTGAGACTTGTAGAGCAGAGTGCAAGTCCCTGTGCGATACGAGAGGAGGCTTAGTGCTGTAACGCAAGGAAGAAGGATCTAGCGGGATGCGCATATATTTTTTCTTGTGTAGAGTAAGGGTTTTGAGGCTCTATGCTTGTAACCGATTGACCAAAGACTATAAAGAAGAAGAATTGGTGGACGTAGCCCTAGGGTGGGGGCGAGCCACGTAAACACTATGTTATGTGCTTTGTTCTTTGTCTTGATGTGTTCATATGTTATATGCTAACTGCTCTAATATATTTAGATAAATCTATTCATGCTTGGTGCTTATTATATGTGAGAATGTTAGATATGATCTAGATATTCATGCTTAGTGCTTGATATGCTCATTCTGATCCATTTGTATATGCTTAAGTGCTTGAATACTATAGATTAGTGTGAATACTACGAAGCTCTGTTGTATCAGTGAAGTGAATAGTGATTACATATTAAGGAATTGACGGTACTAAGAGTTGTATTAAGTATTATAATCACATATCTGTGTCCTAGCTAAGGTTGCAGACACCTGAGTCTTGTAACCACCCCTGCCTCTACCTCGGGTGAGACTTCATCTGCTTCACAAGTGTTTCTGAAAGGGCTAGTAGTTAGGGTTTTGTTGGTGTGCTATTGTAGCATTGAACCCTGGGTCTGCCCCTGTGCCAACACTACTAAACTATCCATAAAATCCACACATGCAGATTGTACTTGCTCATTCACATGTACGGACTGTCACACGTGTGACTGCACGAACTTTAAAAACTATTCATATAGTTATGTTCACACGTATGAGTTGTATGATTCCTTCACACATACAATTGTTTTCCTTCCTCACATGTGTGAGTTATTGCTTCTCTCTCCTCACACATGTGGCCTCTCTTGGCTAAAACATAAGACTTCCTTGGTTGAAAAAGAAGCCTTCCTTGGCTAAAAATAGAAACAAAATCCAAGAAACCCTAGGCTAGATTTTCCAAAATTGCATAATTTCCCTTGCTGAAATTTCCAAGCTCCTAGCACAAGTGCTCACTCACTTATGCTAACTCCATAATAACATAATGATATGTCACAATCTCCTCCTCTCCTTTAATAGGAGTCTAATGTGAGTTTAGAAGCCCTTAGTTTACTCTAAGGAGCCTTCCACTAAACCCAACAATTAATCAGAATATTGTATTCCTCTTTGTGAGTGTGAAACCCCAACACAAGCCCACAAAGCCCATTAACAAGCCCAAGAGGCCCTAGCCTCATCCTAAGGGATTTTTCACTGAAACAAAAGTGTAATATGATGCTAATGAATATTCCCAAAAGAATGACACCATGGCTACTAGTGGAAATACCTCCCGAAGCTACAAAAGCATCAACACTCCCTCTTATCGAGGGAGGTATTATCACTCACTCCAATCCCTCCTAGAAGTAATTTTTTTTCCCAGATTGGAAGTGGCTCTACCTCCTAATCTAGATCTGCTACCACAACTGGTCTCCAATCCTCTTGATTGGTTGCTCCCTCTATCACTAAAGAAAATCTTTCCCTCTGATCCTTCTGATTGGCTACTTATTCTATCACTGAAACAAATCTTGTTGTATCACATGGATCCTTCATGTCAGACACCCTACTCCTAGAAGCCTATCACTTTTGAGCCTCCTGTCTAGCCTCCTCAACCCATGACAGATTCCTTCCATTCTTGGAAGATGTCTTTATACCATCCGAACTTGAAGGTGGACTCCCTCTGAATGGTTGACTCTCCCTCTTAGCCCACTGACTCCCTCTAAGGTTGGACTCCCTTTGAATTTGGGCTTCCTATGGATCTGAACAACCTCCAAAGTAATCTGCTCTCTGATTTCTATCAATTTGTTACTGCTTGCCATGGATCGCATAGGTTGGCCCTTCAACCTATACATGTTTCTCTCTCTAAATCCAAGAACTACTATCAATCTGAAGCTAGATCCTTTGGGAAAAAACAACACCAGGGGTCCAAAGGGAAATAATTTATGGGTATTCATTCAAACTCACATTTCTGAATTTTATTATCATTTGAAGAAAACAACTCTATTTTCTGGTTGAGTTTATGAGAGTCCAATCATTGAAATATTTTTCATAGGGGTGGGTCTGAGAGTCACATATGATAGTTATTGAAGAGCATGGGGCCGAGGTACAATCAAAATTGGGTAGAGTGAGCAGTCAACTATTTTGGGGAAATAGAGAAAATGTGTATGGGTAGTAACAAACAATTTTAGACATTCAATTTTTACATGAACAACAAGAGAGGATAGGAGAGAAGAGCTTGGGAGCTGGAACAACAAGGTTGGGTGAATTTTGGATCATGTTGGAGCTGGAAATTGAAGAGTCAGGTTGTCAGGCTTGAAGAGTGAACTCATGGGTGAGTTGCACTATATCAACAGGTGTTTGTTGATGGTTTGCTGGTAGTTTTTTCCTAGTAGTGAGTCCCTTTGAGTTCTTATCCGAGAGATTCCTAGCTACATGTGCCGAAGAGACCCTGATAAACAAATGGGATGTCTGATGGATTGAGAGCAGTGAAGAGTTACATTCCTTGGGTTGGGAAGGTCAAGAGGAAGCGAGTTGGAGGGAATTTAGGATAGTTGTAGGAGGAAACCAGTGGGTTGTGTGATATTGAGTGGTGACAGACTATGAGAGGCACCCTTCTTTTGTGGATTCCTAGCCCCAGCTCGGGGGTGACTTACTGTTGATATTTGAAACAACAGGTCTATGGTTGGGTGGAACGTCCTTCCCAAGCAGTTGTTTAAACAAACATTTTATAAAAGATAAGTGTTTATCTACTTTTCCAATTTATTTATGAGTTCATGGTTGTGCACTTACTCTGTGAATGAGAATGGTATTTATACGTTGTTATAGATGTTTTTATCAATTTCATAGATGTTTGTTTAGAATGTTTTAGTTGCATATAATTATGGGTATCATAAATTAGTTGAAAAATGTGTTTAAATCGTAGATGGAAAGCTATAGGATTTGATTAGAAAAATAAAATTTCAGTTTTATGTGTATTTCCACGTAGTAATGTTCCCTGGTTCAGCTGGGGATGTTACAAAGTGAAAGGAGAAGATGCAATGTCAACCAGGAGTACACAACATAGATATTTCCCTTGGAATGAGGAGATTGCTTCTGAAAAAAGTAAAAATGAGGATCCTAAGGAATGGGGAAGAGGGAGATCGAATGGGAAGACACATAGAAGAAGAGACACAATTATGCATATGCAAGAAAGGAAATGAGTAGAGGTAGAGAGAACATAGTAGACAACAAGAAAAAGGAGCAGAGAGCTCATTAGTAAGAAGACCTAAGAAAAAGAAGAAATTGGAAGCATGCCCACGATATGAATATTGGTCACCCTGGAATAGAGAATCCCCATATCTAGACTTGAGCAGAAGAGGGCTGCAATTTGGTGCTGGCATGAAGGAAAATGGCACTAGTAAGGGGTGATCGCCGAGGGACTGTATAACAGAGAAGGGTAACCCTTATGTAGAAGAAATTCGGCTAGAAGGAACTTGATAAACTCGTGAAGGCCCCGAGCTCAGTGGGAAGAGGGAGACTTTGACTATTTCTAGTGGAGTGGAGGAGAGTAACCTCCTTGACCCATTCTATGACTCGTCGAGTTAGTGTGAGAGTCCCTTGGTGGTATCATGGCCTGACATGGGGGTGGATTGCTGTAAAAAGAGAAAGTGAAGCATAGCCTATGGTTGGGAGGAAAGACTTTTCTCGATAGTCAGTTGGTTGGTCACAACTTGTAAAACAAATAAGTATTTTATACCTAGTGTATCTGAAAAGAATGAATTGTTGTTTCATGTGATTTCATTCATGGATGGATTTACTTGCAAAACAGATTGAATACTTGTATTATTTGCAAGTCTATTATGTTGGGTAAATATGTAATTATGAACGCTTGTACAATCAACATAATTGTATGGATTTGAGTAAGAACCTATAAGTAAAATGAGGGAATCCATGTTAAATACTGAGTCGAAATGAAGTGTTGCAATTTCCTTTCAAAGGGATAATAAATTAACTATAAATCTTGTGTGTTGGGGGAAAAAAATGCCAATAAACCCTGTGTTTTTTCCCATTCCCTTGATATGGAAGGTTTTTGGGGTATCGAATTCACGTTTGGGTGTCTAAGTAACAAGATTACTTCTTTCTAGAAGATGAATTAACATAAAATTTAACCTGTTTAAATCCTTGTTTAAACTTGAGGTGACTGAGAGTCGTTGGATCGAGAGGAAAGTTGCACCCCAAAATCTGATCATTGTAGTTGTGTTATATCCGATGGGGGAAAATCGACTAACTAGGCTATCAGATAACCGAAGCACCATAAGGATTTGTGTTGCAAGCCTTACGAAATACTCGATAGCCAATATCCGGGGAAACACATTTCTAGCACCTGGTTCCACCCATTTTGTTGTAAACAAGAAAGAGAGTGATGCCATGGTGATGCGTTGTGCTAGCACAATAGGTAGTGTACTTGAAGGGTGATACATGTCGAATTGGGACTTTTCAAAGGGTTGAGGGGTGGGTCCTTGTGAGGCATAATCCATTTTGGTTTTGCACTTTAAATCTTGGTTGTTGGATCAGAGCGCTAACATATCTCAACCATTGATAAGCTCAAGAGGGAGTTGTCCCCTGGAGTATTGGACCCCGGATCCTCGGAGGTTTACCAAGCCAAATTTTCCCTTTTGTTTCCCAATACCTTGATACCCGATATGGCATGGTTTTGGGAAAGGTTCTATCCCTTATACACCTATAAACAAGGAGAGAGAATTGATTTCAGTATGACATACGTTGTCTGCGTGGCAGCCAACGTGTCTAGAGGACGATACTTGTCGATCCGTATTTTCTCAACAAGGCTAGCATGGGGCCATGTCAGGCGAGTACCAATATTGAGGCACCCTTAATTATTAGTTTTTGGATTTGACATTAGAGGGCCCACCACCATTGATTTCTTAAGAATCTTAGGAGGGGTTTAACACCCTGGGGTATCCAAATACCAGACCTCCATAAGAATTGTGTTCCATGTTCGAGTTTTCCCTAATTGTTGGTGGCCTGGTGGGGCAAGGTTTCATGAATGGTTCCAACCCTCCCTTATTATCTCGCGAGCGAAGGAGATTGACGTCAGTTGACATAACCAAACCAATGCATAGTGGACAAGTGTCAACACCTGAGTGGAGAAACCTCATTCTTGGTAATGACGTGTCAAGTGGTTATTGTGCCACATTCCAAGGTGATTCCAAGTTTTGTGTAGCGTTTCTTATTGAGTTGTGTGTGCCACGTGTCAAGCCAGGGGGATGGTCATGACAAGGCCATGTGTTTGAGGTGTAATCTCAGCCTCGAATCGGGTGATTTGGATTAATACAAAGTGTAAGCAGGCTAGTGACTTGGTGGACCCATCCATCTGTTGAAATTACTAAGACAACTGATAGGGGGGGGTGAATCAGTTGTAATTGAGCTTAAACAATTTTAAAACAATATTAATCTTTCTTCAAGTGATCATCAACAATATACAACCCATGGACAATAAAAGTAAATAGCATTAGTCACACATAAGGTATACACAGAGACATATTTTTCACGAGGAATCCCATAAAGGGAGAAAACCTCTTCTTCTTCGAAATGATAGGCAGTCTTTTAAGTTATGTACATCATCTATAATATAGCACCAACTCAATGTGAGGCCGCTACCTCTGTTTTACAAGCTGCAACTTGTTTGAGAGCACCAACTCTCTGGTTTCTCTAGCACCCACTAGAAGGAAG
>SNQJ01S0006274.1:55172-68324 GCA_010110895.2 Picea sitchensis | reverse complement strand
CCACCCTGGTTTCTCTGGCTGCAACCAGATGGAAGCTACAACTTCCTGTGTTCAAGCTCTCACTTGAACCTATGAGGACAACAATCCTCCCGAGAACCTCCCAACCTCCCTAGAATATGAATGAATAAATAAACAATCAACTACGCAGATAAATCAATTCTTACCAATCTTTCTTTATTCTGTAAAATTGGTCTTCTTCTAACTGTTCTGCAATTCTTCTCTTCCTCTGTCTGTTCAGCAGGTCTTCTCTGCATCAACTTGTTCGGTCATTCTGCTCTGCTTCAAGTTTTCTTCATCATCTGTTACTCTTCTCTAAATTTCATCTCACACTGTTCATATTCCCCATCTCACACTGCACATGCTATGATTTTTCTTTTCTTCCAGTTTCATTCATTTTTCATCCAGAACAACCAACCACACACAGTCTCTCTCATCTTCTTTTATACACACCTACACGATGATTCAACTTCCCAACTCCTTAGGCAAAAAGATGATAACTGTCTGAGCAACTGAAACGCCAACTAATCGACAATCATGAGTCAGTTTCGCTAACAGATTCGAAACTGAGGAGTTAACTGTGAGAGAGAACAGTAACCCTCCGATCAACACTTGATCTGACGGTTCAGATCATTTCGCGATTTTGCATATCGTTATTTCGACATTCCTGATATTCAATGTTCTTGTCACTTCCAAATCCCGATCCACGAAACTCTGTGAAGAAGTCAAATCAACGGTCCAGATCACTTCTTGATCTGACGGTTCAGATTCAATCGAGATTTCACACATCACGATTTCGACACTCTTGGCATTCAGTGTTTTTGTCACTTACAAATCCCGATCCACGAAACTCCGTGAAGAAGTCAGATCAACGGTCCAAATCACTTCTTGATCTGACGGTTGCAATTACGTCGCGATTTCGCATATTGCGATATCAGGATTCTTGATGTTAATATTCTTTGACATCTCCAACATTCGATCCTTGAAACCCCGAAATGGACTTGGATCAATGGTCCAGATTCAATCTTGATTCAATGGCTACGATTAAATCGCGATTTCGCATATCGCGATTTTGGAATTCTTGTTGCATTGTTTCTTTTCCTCTTGATGTTGCGATTCACGAAACTCCGATAAGGACTGGAATCAACGGTCCAGATTCAATCTTGATTCAATGGCTGCAATTAAATCGCGATTTTGCATATCCCGATTTCAGAATTCTTGTTGCATTGTTTCTTTTGTCTCTCTATGTCGCGATTCGTGAAACTCTGATATGGATTTGGATCAACGGTCCAGATCTGATCTTGATTGAACGACTGCGATTGAATCGCGATTTTGCATATCGCGATTTCGACATTCTTGTTGCATTGTTTTCTTGCCTCTCCATGTTGCGATCCCTGAAACTCCGATATGGAGTTAGATCAACGGTCCAGATTTGAGCTTGATTCAACGGCTGCGATTGAATCGCGATTTCGCATATCACGATTTTGAGATTCCTGTGGTTGATTTACTTGACATCTCCAACTCTCGATCCCCGAAACTACGACATGGACTAGAATCAACGGTCCAGATTCAACCTTAATCTGATGGCTCAGATTAAATCGCGATTTCGCATATCGCGATTTCGAGAGGTTAGGGAATATCGTTCCTTTGACTCTCCAGTCAGGGAACTGACGATCTTTCCCCACGTGTCCTGCCTGATGATGGAGGGTCCTCCTTCTTTCGGGATTTTGTGAGCCCCACTACTCCTTGCACTTTAAAGAACGTACNTTGTGAGCCCCGCTACTCCTTGCACTTTAAAGAACGTACATGTTCTCCTTGATCCAACGATGGTCGGATCCTGCGCTTGGATCTAACGCCTGAGATCTGTCTTCCTCTTCAGCGCGCTCTTCTTGTCTTCATTTGAATCTTACGACCCTCGTTCTTTCGGGAATTTTGAATGGAATCCATCGATCATAAATGATTCTCAAACTTTACGGGCCTTCAACATGCCTGATCAACGATTTAGATTATGCCTGTCTGTTACAAACCTCTTGTACTCATGCCATCTTCATTGTTGTACTTGCCATCAATGACAATCATTCGCTTCGATCATTGTTGTACTGCTGGGATCATTGTTGCGCTGCTGGTCTTCCTGAACTTATCTTTTGTTCCTGTTTTTATGCCTGTTTATTATAGACCTCCTGTACTCATGCCATCTTCATTGTTGTACTTGCCATCAATGACAAGCATTCGATGTCTGTTAAATATGCCAACAATCCTCTGTACATTCTTCCTGTACTCATGCCATCTTCACCGGTGCCCGTCTGTTACATTCTTCCTGTACTTATGCCATTCGTTGTCTGTTAAATATTTTCCAACACCACCGACATATCGACCACTGGGGAATGCAATAGGAAGTCATGAGAAAAAGCGCCAAAGGCCCGGTGGGATTGTGGTCAGTTCCATGCTAGTAGCCATGTCTATGACTAGGTTAACATCAAATGGATCCTTGTAGGAATTGTTCAGGTGACGTGGAGCCACATGGGATCCATGTGGCAGTGTGGTGGCTATTGGCCAATAAGGGCCTAAAAACTTTAGAAGACCATAATTTTCGATCCAGAGCTCGATTTTGAGCATGATGATAGTCGTTGGAAATCTATCGACGAGCATACTTCATATGTGAGATTTATTTAGATAAATGAATTGAAGTGAGGAAGAGGAAATTTTGACACCCCACTAGCCTAAGTAAGGGTTGGGGGGTTGGGTGTGTTACACTAAGGCACTACAATCTAGAGTAGTCATAATTGTTTATAGATACCTATGTTTCATATATATTTATATATGGTGTACTAGTGTTAGGAATTATCAACGTGGGCTTGATTGTTTGGTCAATTAGAGATGGTGATATTCTCCCCAATAGGATTTAGGTCCCCCCAATATGTGACATGTTTAATCCCATGAAAGAGCAATCCCATCAGTTTCCCCTAAGTGTTAATTTTCAACACGTTCTGATACCATGTTGAATTCTCAATTCCCTTTAGTGCCAGGGAGGCACTAAAGGAATTACTTTTGAGATTGCAAGTTTTCTTCTTTTCTTTGGTTCTTAGTATTTTTCTTTCTTTTTGTTTGTTTCACCAACATTTACGACTTGGAGGAGGAGAAATGATGAGATGAGTGGTAAGAACCTACACATCCACTTTAGTGGGTATCTTCGAGCCCTCATCATGTTAGCATTGTAAGTGTGTTTCCTTTTATGCGAGTTTTTTCATTTCATGGAAAGAAAGCTAACTCATGTCAACAAACAACTCGGTGACAACAGGGTCTTAGTAGCATGAGGGAATTCGAGTACATGATCAATTTTTTCTTTAATTTTGTTTGGTTTGGTGTGTTTGAGTCTGATTTCATTTATTTCATTGAGATAGATAAGTCTTTATTTTGTAAAAACCCCCCATACACTAATCCATTCATGAGCAGAACCTCTTGAAAAACTAGAAGAATTTAAAAATGCTTGAGAATTTGTTGAGAAAGGGAGGATGTGTTGCTACAAGGATTTTCTCAAATCCCTGTCCAAAGTTTAGAATCATCACTAGGGGTGAATATGCACCTCATGAAGCAGTCCAAGAACAAATTATCCATGAACAAATGACACAAGAGGAGGATTTAGAAGTTTCTTCTAATCCTTATCAATAAGAAGACAAGATCAATGAGTCATGGATAATCTCTGATGATGAGAAGATACCAGAGCCATAAATTGAAGAGTTTCTTGGATGCTTTTCACTGGAACTCTTGTGTACTCAGGAATCTGAAGATCAATTCTATGAAGAACTTCATGACACGACAACTACATAAAATAAAGGAAATAAGGATTATATGGAAGTTTGGTTTCAATAAGTCACCAAAATGCAACTTCACTCCATATTTGAACAATTATTGGCACCATCTCTACAAAAGTAGCTGACCTCTCATATCCTGGTATTCATTAAGGTATATTTTTCAGATTTGGATATGGATACACTAGAGATATTGTTACGTGAATGAATGCATTGGAAGTATTCATACACTTGAAAGAGGATTTTCTTTTTCAAGTAAAGTAGGATAGTAGAAAAATAAATAAAAAGTAAAGAGAAAAATAATGTTTAGATTGTGAAAACTAGGATTCATGGTGCATATGAACGTAGGCTCCACTTGAAAAGGAGGAAATTGACTGGCAAAGCTCACTTTTTGAGCATTGTACAATTTTCTTGCAAATTTTATTTCTAGAAATATCAGAGCAATTAGTCTTTTCAACAGGGTCATTTCTTTGATTAGTAGTAGCATATCTATTCTTCCTCCTATAAGAAACACAATATACTTCAGCAAAAGAACAATCTTAGTACATGGAATAAAAAAACTTCATTTTTTTTTCAAAAGGAAAGGTATAAGAAATTTCTTGCAATGATAGAGGAATTTTGGTAATTGAAGAATTCCTATAGCAGTGTACACAATGATCAACAATATTAACAAATGATACAACAAGCATGCAAAATGTACAACAACCAACCTGACTCCAAAACATCATTTCCAAAATCTTATCTCCGAGAAACAAGGTAATAGTTATACAAGGTAATGGTTCTCTAACATATATTTACTTGATTAAACCTATGATTGATTTTGAAAATACAACTTACATGCATTTTAGAGTTTATCTTAAGACTCTGATTTTATTATCCACGATTTCCTAAAGTCCTATCATACCATCCATTGAAATTTACATAATCATTTTTATTATAATAGATGTAGACATGAAATCCTTATGATTATATGTTGTACATATAAACCGATTTCATAATCCCAAAATGATTTCGCATTATTCCATTTTCCCCACTGTAAAATCATGATGAAATCATTCTCTTGATAACTCCTCACACATTTGGGTTAATCCACTTAATATCATACGAGTTATTTTAACCTCACGTAGCTACTCTGTCATTTTGAAATCCCGATCACTCCTTGTCTACAACACTCTTATCCTTGTATGCATCATTCTTATCCCCGTTTGTGAAATGAAAGCCGAATTTAACACCCAACAGATCCACTGAACAGGGCGAGGAAAATGGAAACCCATTTTGTGGTTAGATTTGAGCAAGAAGGTACAACCCTCTTGGATGAATTTCTGACGTGTAGAGTAGTATTTCAGTGTAATGTCCCATTTTTGGCAAGCTTAGAAAAATTAGATGTTTAATTAATTATTTTATTATGTTGTCTAAAGTCAAATTGGGAAACTAATATTAATTGTTATTAATTTTTAAGTGACTTAATCAAAATATCATTATAAATTCACTTTATTAGATAAAGTGCTCTTCTAGAAGCTCCGAGAAGGGTGAATTGGATCTCTCTAGAAGGATCCACATGGCCTTTAAAAGGAGAGGAGCAAGTAATTTGCAAATCAGATTTTGGGATGATTTCTTATGGAGTGCTCGATGAGCCAATGTTTTCATTAGGGTTTTAAAAAAACCCTTTCATTGGAGTTTGGCTTCGATGGTGAAACTATCCACCCTAGTTAAACAAAGAGGGGAATCCATCCAGGGTTTCTAGTGGAGATTCAATCCAGTTTCATCTTTGGTGTTCTATTTGAAGAGATCAGACATTGTTTCAGGTTATGTTTGTTATTATTGATGTATTGCAGTTGCCATAACAACCATTTCTACTTATGAAGTTGTATTCATTGATCTCGTAATAGTAAAATGCCCACGTTATCTCTTCTATTTATGTGTACTTTGGGTGTGTATATGATATGTTAGAGGTAATTACCAGGGTTTGTAGCAAAGTTAATGCCCTAAATAGTTTTTTTAGTAAAACCCTAGATTTTTTTTTAAGCGGGATCTTACATTCAGAGGGTAGGGTTCCTACAGTTGTTTGAGAAATTCAAGAGGCATAATGTAGTTTTGACAATGGCCTTCACAAATTCATTTAACGAGAAGATGAAAAAGTTTGGTGATGTAAAGATAACCTTGACAGAGGAATTGCTGGCGAAAATCACTGGACTCGAGAGAAAAGGTGAAAAATGGTTCAAAATTCAAAGGTTAAAAGGGAAAGGATGGACAACATTCTTAAATAAGTCTCACAACAATCTAGATTGGACAAACCATAATTCTTCTCAAAGACCCATGGAAGGACCTGGTTTTCTTTATCCAAAAGTATTTGACGTGCAAGGGTAGGTACAATCTGATTTACCTTTATCATGTTCACCTTCTGCAACACTTAAAAGAAAAGAAAAACTAAATGAATCAACATGCCCTTTTATTTGTTAAAAATCCAAACGAAGATGTCAACAATGTTGGCTAGTTGGTTATCATTGATGTTGTTGGATAGTTGATTGTCATTGATGTCAACATAAGTGGTTGTCATTGATGTCAATAGATGTGATGGGTGTATTTGGAGAAATCTCCAAATTGGTCCCCTTATGACGTAGCTCTAAGCATGGTCCTCATGGGAAGACTCTTTGAAGAAGTCTATAAGAAGTCCTAGAGGTGTGGTCATGAAGCCTAAAGTTGTTTGAGGAATAAGGACATGAAGGACAATGTAAATGCATGTAACACATTCATAGAAATATAGTCCTTGTCATGTCGTTTCCTACGGTAGGTGGATTGTCACATAGTTCATCACGATTGAGGAGTTACGAGGTCATGGATTTGGAAGCCCTGCAGGATAGGAAAGAAGCCCCTAAATGGTTATAACAAGATGCTACAAGTCATTAAGTAAAGGGTAAAGAGGTGATAACAAGAAAGTACAGGTCGACCCTTAATCTAAGGAAATAAGTCACTTGGAAAAGTATAAATACACAACAAGAAGCCCCTCATTCTTACATACACAACTTTATTGAACATCTTCTATGTGAGCACACTTGAGCTATTTGGCAAATATGAGGTAGAAAAGGAAGTGCAAAGGAGAAAGTTTCAATATTTCAAAGAAGAGAGAGGGTTTTATGATAAAACCTAGTTTGTCTGGCCCCCGCGAGTCATGCTACTAGTGTCCCACAAGGAACCCTCACGTGTTGTACGCCACTTGTCCCACGAGGCCCTGTGTGATGCATGGGCTAGTTCCACGAGGCTAAGCCAGATTTGAAGGAGGATGGTAGTACTAGGTTTCTGATACTGAGGAAGAACTACAGGTTTGGAATCTCATGTATCAAGTTATCTACATGTCTAAAG
Organism: Picea sitchensis; assembly: GCA_010110895.2. Taxonomy (NCBI): domain Eukaryota; kingdom Viridiplantae; phylum Streptophyta; class Pinopsida; order Pinales; family Pinaceae; genus Picea; species Picea sitchensis. Next base: position 61,158 of record SNQJ01S0006274.1, on the reverse strand, counting down.
GTATGTTATTCTATGTGTTTTAAGGCTTGCATTTTGGAAGGTTGGCACATGCTTGAGGCATGTCTTTGTGAGTGTTTGGTATATGCCTTGAGGAAAATATTGGATACTTGGCATATGGTTTGTTGTATGGTATATGCTTGAGGAATATCATGAGTGATATGGCACATGGTTGATGGTATCTCTTGGTACATGGTGTTGGAAACTTGGTCAATACCGAGAGGGGGGGGGGATGAATCAATATTGGTTAATTATTTAAACTTTTAATAATTTTAACTTATTAACAACAATTGATAAAAAATAGTAAACTTGAATATAAAATCAATACAATAATAAAAGTTACAATAATGATTGGGAGACACCAATCTCCTTGTTCACAGCTTCAACCCTAGGAATCACCAACTCCCTTGTTTTAGGGCACCAACCCTAGGAAGCACCAACTCCCTTGTTTTAGGGCACCAAACCTAGGAAGCACCAACTCCTTTGTTTAGGGAACCAACCCTAGGAAGTACCAACTCCCTTGTTTAGGGCACCAACCCTAGGAAGCACCAACTTCTTGCCTTCAAACTTTAATCAGTAAAGGACATTAGTCCTTCCTTGCTCCACCCTTCCACCTTCGTTACATACGTATCTTGTCTTTCTTCCTTGGACAATGCTATGCATTTAGATATGCTATGTAAAACCCATAGAGACACTTTCCTTTTACCTTATTTGTATGATTATATACTTTCCAAAAGGTATAAGGTTGAGCGATTGTGTCTTTTAGTAATGAAACATTGCACCCCTTCATTTAATTAACACAAATGGTGATTTCATTAATTGATTTTCGTACACAAAATTAGACATTGATTTCGTACGAATATTGTGGACTGCCGAAAACAAATTTTACAATTCTACGACATGGGTTTTGTGCATAACATACCCAGTTAGCCGACATATGGGAATTTCCCCCAGAACATGTGCGAGGTGGACGATACATGTGGTTCTTTGAAAGAAACTTACCCATATTTTCCTTTCATCGTTGGATGCCATATCGACTTCAATGCATTTTTCCTTTTCATGAATGTCTAAATCGACCTCCACATTTCTCCTTTGTTGGTGACTATTTAAACTCAACTTGTAAACATTTTACTTGATGGTGGATATTAAAATATGTTCCCTCTCAGCTACTAGTCACTAAAGATTTGACTTGGTCTTCACCCTTTTTCATATTTGCTTCCTCATTCGACCGACAAATATATTTTTGGTTGACTCAACTAGGAGAAATTTCGACTTGAGTATTTCGATTCTGGTCCACCAAACTTGCTTCAACCTCGCTCCAAATTGTATTTATGTTGGCACAGGGGTAGACCTAGGGTTCAACGCTACAACAACACACCAAAAAAACCCTAACTACCATCCCTTTCGACAACACCTGCGAAGCAGATGAAGTCTCACCTGAGGTAGAGGCAGGGGTGGTTCCAGGACTCCAGTGTCTGCAACCTTAGCTGGGACATAGATCTGTGATTCTAATCACTTAATAGAGCACTCAACAATTATATTCATCAATATTCAGTTCTTAGTTACAACGCAGTTAAACCCTAATTACAACACAACGCATTATTCAACCAGATCTAGCATTTAACTGCACTTAGCATGAAGAAACAGATAAGATCTTAACATATTCAACACTAAGCACATGTATATTAGTCAGATTTAACGTCCATCCATATTATTTAGCACTAAGCATCGACAAATCATTCATCTATATTAAAGTACTAAGCACATTAACATATAATGACATCAACACATTGCACAAAGAAGAGCAACACAACGTGTACGTGGTTCACCCCCACCCTGGGGCTACTTCCACCAAATCTTTGTCTTCTTTATTAGATTCTTCAATAGGTTACATGCACAGAGCCTAAAAAATCCTACTCCTCATAGGACAGAAGATCTGTGCATCTTGCTAGATCCTCCTTCCCCGAATAGATCTAAGCACACAACCTTCCACAACCTCTTACAATGACTTGCACTTAGCTCTGCAAGTCTCACACAGTATGCACAAAGCACTTACAACTCTTGATCACACAAATCCAACTCTATCACTTAGCCATTCGTTGTGTTCACTACATCGCCTAGCATCTATTTATACATACAAAATAGGCCTAATCATGGGTGAACCCATGGGCTGACATTCCCATACCCGTTACATAATCCCAAATCCGAAAAAGGGCCCTAAAAGGGGCCAATATCCCGCGATCTCCACTTCATCTTGCGCTCTGCCTTCGACAGCCTGTCGAAGTCCCAAAATTAGGTCAAACATGAACAAGAATCCTCAAAACTTGGTCAAGGGCCAGCAGCCCCCCAACACTCACCTGCGACTTGTCCCGAGTCACTATGATCTGACTAGTCTTGATTCAAAAGCCTCGAGCTTGGCTCGAGCTTCTTTGACTTGTTGTTGTGCTACGTCCTCTTGTTTAGTGAACTCTTATATGACTGCTTCGTTGATAGGTCCTTCGAGGCATTGTTCAACTGCAGTGACAACTTGCTCCAGCTCCGCTCCTCGACCTTCGATTTCTGTGAACAGTTGGTAAGCCTCGTCCTGTACAGGTTGGAGCCTCTAAGTCACTTCCATAACTCTTCTCTGAATAGTATGGACCTGCTGCTAGGTAGTGTGCTTCTCTTGGGATCACTTCATTCTTTCCACGGCTGACAGGGGCTTCAACTATGCCTGTATTGTCTCTGCTTGATACTTCGCTTCTTGGAGTTGTGACTCCAGTGCCTTCAATTCTGGATCCTCACTGAGATTTTCATATGTTTGGGCACTATGATCACTCAGTTTCTTGCATTCCATGGCAAGGAATTTTATTCTTTCAACTACGCTTTGAGCAGTTTCTTCCCTTTGGTCCCTTACATCCTGTGGGGTGTCAAGTACAATGAAGAGCTCTAAATACGTTATTCGTTGTTGTAGCTGTTGGACAACTTCTACGAGATGCTCTACTTGATGCATGACTTGGTCTTTAGCCTATATCTCTAAGCCTGTCACCAAGCAGAGGGCTCTGTTTATTGCTTCTTTTACTTCGAGTTTCTCTGCTAGCAACTGTCATTTCTCTTGCTACATCTGTTCTTTCTCCGCTTCAAAATTGTCCTGGAGAGAAGCCTTCTCCTGTTCTACAATTCTGCATTGTTCTACAATGTCTCCTTGTACTTGCTTCAAGGTCTGGGTAGCTTGTTCTACTTCTTCTTGTGCGCGACGAAGACGAGCTTCAACCGCATCAGCTAATTGACGAAGTTGGGCTGGCTCCTCCCCCAAATCCGGTTCTCCTAATGACAGGGGCGTAGTGGACACTGCACGACTGGATTGAAGTGCCTGTTGTACCCCTCATAACTCAACCTTAAGTTTGTCATACATTTCCTCGTACTTAGCTTCTTGTTTCTCCACAATTTCCAGTGAAGTGTCGTTGAGGGCTGCTATGATGAAGTCAAAGTCATCAGTGGTAAGCACGGTCTTCATCTTGGTCACGGTGTCTCTTGATTTATTCCAAGAAGAAGGTTCGGGGGAGAACCCTTCCTGTTCTTCATGGGATCGGTCTCATATCTCAGCGGTGTTACTTCGCCTTGCTTCTGTTCAACTCCTGTATGATTTATGTCTTCTACTTCGTCATCACCCCCTCATCCAGGTGATCCTAAAGCATTCTTTCCTGAGGCACTGCTTAATTCGTGTACTTCTTCAATCTTCTTCATTTTACTGGGTCTGGGTGTATCATGCAAGGTTTCTGGGCTGTCAGGGTCAGGCATCTCTGCAGGGTCTGCTGGAATAAGGAGTTCTGTCGATGAGTCCTTAGTGATCTCCTAAAAATCCTCTTCTGTGAGATTGTAGTACGACTGCAGCTGTTCCTTATGTTCATAGGCTCACGTTGTGAGGTAGATGAAGTTTTGATCTGTGTAGAACTTCATTAGAGGTCGTAATCTATGTAAGGTATTTGGAGTCATGCGAGGTTCTACTTCTATGGCTCTCTTCAGATGAAGGTAGTGTTATCACTCTGTAAATTCCCAGAGGTTGTCGTGAAGTAAGAAGAAATCTATCAGAGGTAACCTTAACAAACCACTTCGAAACTGGGAGCTAGCCCTACTAGTTTCATAGAGGGATCTCTCTGTGAGTTTTAGATTTTTTTGGATTTCCAATATTTTAGGGTGGTTAGAAAGAATATAACCGAGTTGTTTGCATTGTTTTTAAATGAAATGGTTGAATATCACTTACGCTTCCATTGGGATATGGGGTCTATTTTAAAAAGATAGAGGTTAAGGACATCTTTTATAAGATTCGTTTTACAGGGAGAGATAGTGCTAATGCTGGATTCTTTAGGAATAAAATGGTGTATTGCTGAATAAGGTGAGATATCAGTTAAAACAAAAAAACATTTAAGAATTTCTTTGTTATAACATCAAAAGAAAAACATTTAAATCTATAAAAGATTAAGATCAGAGTACACAATGGAAAATTCTGCAACTTTAACTTCTTCTAAAGATTAGATTTAGAAAGACAATATGATAACTGAGAAGGAAAAAACTTTTACTCAAACAAAGAAAACTTCACCAACAATTAACACGCAGGAATCCTGTGAAACTTCTCTTTGTATTACTAGAATAACCTCTTGATAAAAATTACAACGATTAGAGCTTGCTTGGGCGTAAAGATCAACAACCCTTAATACTTCTAAGTTGGAAATATTTATAATAAAAGTTACAACGACCATGTCATTAATGATCAGGACGCGATAGAGTCCGAGTCTAACTAACTAGCTAACAAGATGCAGAAATGTAGTAACTGATGATGATGTGTCGAATCTCTCATGCCAATTTCAGGGAACCGTTGGTGAGTCATTCAGATGACTTTGACTATGTTGGATGCTGAGCTGGACGAGGCTTTACCTTTACTCAATCAATTTGCACAGCTCATCCCATCTTTGTGTGCTTGGGATGGTAACTTTCAATAGTCGGCAGTAGACTTCGTCCATCTCGGTGTATTTAGAGAAAGTCGGCTTGATGAGGAAGATGTACTTGATTTCATGATGTATGCTGAGGTCATGTTGTAGAGTCTCCAAGAACGCTTTGCCCGTGATGCTGCCCTGTATCCCTGAAAACTTGGAACTGTCTTTGGCCATGGTGGTGATATTTTGCTTGTAGTCGGACAAAGTCATTAATTTATCATTTAGGACACGTAGATCACGAAGACCCTTTTTCTGTAAGGCTTCAATCTTGCTAAAAAATATTTGAACTCCAATGTCCATGTTCTGAGCCTTTTCCTCCAACTGCAACATTAATCCCTTTTTAGTCAACACTCTTTTTACTTCGAGGATAGTCTTTGTTCTGTATTTGACTTTCAGTTCTTACAACTCTTCTTTGGTTTTTGAGTTCATAAACTTGATGATCTCATTGGCTGTCAAGGGCATCTCATCCATCTCTGTTCTTATCCTGTCAATGGCCTGCCTACTCTTTAAGACCATGTCATGTTGCTCGAACATGATTTGAACCATGGGCCAAATTTCATTTATGGATTTCAAGATATCTGTCCATATATTTTCCTTAGCCTCTGCTAATGTTTTACATGCCACTGTTTGTTTCTGAAGCTGTTGTATTTACTGCTTGAGTTTCTCTGATACTTGTCTCTCAATATTGTATCTTGTTTGGAAAGAATACTTGAGTTCCTGTAGACTTTCAATCTCCATTTTCATCCTATTGATCTCTATTCCCTGCAGAGTCATTTCCTCCATGGACTTAGCTAGCTCCACAGTTTTTTCCAGTGCTGTCAATGGAGTTGCTAATGGAATTTATGCTGTAGTGGTTGTTGGAACAACTGATGTACTAACTTATGTGATGGGAATTGCACTCAATGGAATGAATTCTATTGTGGTCAATTGTTCCTTGTCTTTCAATAACTTTTCCAACTCTGCCTCCATTTCCCTGAGCTATGAGTTCTGCTGCATGATAAGTTTCAAAAATTCTT